>JAJJMB010001378.1:925919-1007662 GCA_023531105.1 Papaver atlanticum
CCAATATTTCGCTTAGCAATCTGTATGGACTAACTCCAATATACTTTTAAGAGAATCAACTAGACAGTCAGACTCAATCTTAATAAAAAGTATATCACAGAGTTATATCTCAATTTCTCGATTCAATCCGCAATCAAACAAATAGGAATTTACGACCCTGATTGAATACAAGAGAAGTAACTTGAACGGTACCAAATACCAATGTTCAAGGATCAATCAATTTCAATCAACAACCAAATTTGGATTTACCAATTGATCGATTCAATGCACCACCTGTGATATTTCAATTATATAAAAAAATTTAATGCGGAAAAGAAAACACAGACACCAGAAGTTTTGTTAACTTGGAAACCGCAAATGCAGAAAAACCCCGGGACCTAGTCCAGATTTGAACACCACACTATATTAAGCCACTACAGACACAAGCCTATTACAAAGCTATCTTCGGTCTGGACTGTAGTTGAACCCTAATCAATATCACACTGATTCAAGGTACAGTTGCGTTCCTTACGTCTCTGATCACAGCAGGACATTACGCACTTGATTCCCTTAGCTGATCTCACCCACAACTAAGTGTTTCTATGACCCAAAGTCGAAGTCTTGATAAATAAATCTGTCTCACACAGAAAAGTCTATTGAATAGATAAATCTGTCTCCCACAGATATACCTACGAGTTTTTGTTCTGTCTTTTTATAAATCAAGGTTAACAGGAATCAATTGATAACCCAGATTTATATTTCCGAAGAACAGTCTAGTATTATTAATCACCTCACAATAATCTTAATCGATTAACGAAACAAGATATTGTGGAATCACAAATGATGAGACGAAGGTGTTTGTGACTACTTTTCTATCTTGCCTATCAGAGATATAAACCTCAAGCCAATCTTATGATTATACTCAATCACGATAAAAAACAGCAAGATCAGATCACGCAAGTACAGAGAAAATAGTTTGGTCTGGCTTCACAATCCCAATAAAGTCTTTAAGTCGTTAGCCTACAGGGTTTCGTGAAAAACCTAAGGTTAAAGGAGAATCGACTCTAACTTATGCAACTAGTATCACACAGGAGGTGTGGGGATTAGGTTTCCAAGTTGCTAGAGTTCTCCTTTATATAGATTTCAAATCAGGGTTTGAAAACTAAGTTACCTTGGTAACCAAGCATTCAATATTCACCATTAGATGAAAACCTGATTAGATTCAAGCTAATATCTTTCAACCGTTAGATCGAACTTAGCTTGTTATACACAAATTAAATGCACCTTTATTTAGGTTTGGGTAACCGTACCTAAACGTGTACACTTAGTTGGTTCAACAATAGTTAACCAATGGTTAGCCATATGAGCACTTTCATATCAACCTTATTCATCTTCACCATAACTAGTTCAAGTGACACAAATGAACCACTTAGAGAGTTGTTCAATTGCTTAGATCTCATAGAAGTATACAAGACACAATCGAAGCAAAATCGATTTTTATTCACTCGAATCAATTCATGAACAATATAGCCACGGTTTGCAAAGATTGCATTCCTTATTATATAAATGTTGTAGTTCATGTACAAACCGATTTTAGAAAGTAACCTTCTTAGGTATGCAAACGGGTACGCATACTTAATTGACCAGATTGAGTTTGTTTTCACTTACTCCAGCAAAAATTCATGGACGTTAACTTTCCGCCAGTATGCGTACGGGTACGCATACTTACCCGTATTTCCAACAACCGCTAGTACGCGTACGGGTACCTATACTTTAGGTTCCCGATTTTGGACTTTTACGCAAATGTGAGAACACACTATGTTTATATCCAAACATGGTTACTTGATCTAAACTCTCATTTCAATCATTGAAACTTTCTTAGAGGATGTTATAATAGTTGTTATCCACAAACTATTTTACTCAAAGCGATTTTCAAGTTATTGAAATAACCAACATGACTTTCGTCACGAGTAAAGATGAACTTGACTAAAGAGAAATCTTACCAACACATATTTCGATAAATAGATAAGCGAGATAAACTCGGATCGAAATAGCAAATGTGTATAATTGAAGTCTATATAGCAATACGACTTTTGTCTCAAAATAGGAGATAGAATAGATAGACTTTTTAGTGATAGATAAGTTCAAGTCTCCACATACCTTTTTTTAATGAAGTTCCACAAGTTCCCTTGAGTAGTTCTTCGTCTTCATTCGATGAACGTCGTGGAGTCTAGAGCTCAACTACACTTACTATCCTAGTCCGAGACTTAGCTACAAGTAGACTAGAAATCAAGACTTATAGTTTTGGAAACTAAACTTGACAAACAAGCTTGAGATATCAATGCTTGCAAGTTCGACCGAGCATTTCTCTAACAATCTCCCCCTTTGTCAATTTTAGTGACAAAACTATCAATGCATATGGAATACAAAATAAATAAAGTTTGTAGCTTCTCTTCCAAATGCTTAATCTCTTTGATTCTTCAACATTACTCGAAATCTTCATCACTTCCAAGTACAACAATGATTCCAAATGTGTTCAACTTCGCATCATTGTTGTTGAAGATCCGTAGCTATAACAATGAGAAAACAATATCTCTCAATCATTTTTATACAGTGTCATAGTATTATTACACAGCATCAAAGTTCAATTGTATCACAACTTTGACAACAATAATATGGTGATATGTATCACTCCCCCTTAGTCAATACTTCATATCACATGAAAACCACTCCGCCTTACATAATGATCCGAAAACCATATGTATTTGTAGTGTGAACTACACATTAATTCTCCCCATTTTTGTCAATAAAATTGGCAAAGGTACGAAAATTAGTGGGATCCTAATGAAATTTCCATAGAGATACTTCATGAACAAAAGAAAAGCACATATCAACTTTTTTAGATGCAATCATATAGCCGAAATTAAATGCATTCATCAAGAGTTTTTGTTCCGTCTTTTGATAAATCAAGGTGAACAGGAACCAATTGATAAACCGTACTTATATTCCCAAAGAACAACCTAGTATTATCAATCACCTCACAATAATCTAAATCGTATGATGGCGAAACTAGATATTGTGGAATCACAAACGATGAGATGAAGGTGTTTGTGATTAATTTTTATCTTTCCCATCGGAGATTATATCTCGAGCAAATCTTAGAGAAGATAGTACTCAAACGATAGAATCGGGCAAGATCAGAACACGAAACTACAAAGAAAATAGTTGGGTCTGGCTTCACAATCCCAATGAAGTCTTTGAAGTCGTTAACCTACAGGGTCTCAATAGAAACCTAAGGTTAAAGGAGAATCGACTCTAGTTTATGCAACTAGTAACACACAGGAGATGTGGGGATTAGATTTCCCAGTTGCTAGAGTTCTCTTTTATATAGTTTTCAAATCAGGGTTTGCAGTCTAAGTTACCTTGGTAACAATGCATGCAATATTCACCGTTAGATGAAAAACTTGATTCAACCAAGCTAATATCTTTCAACCGTTAGATCGAACTTAGCTTGTTACACACAAATGAAATGTACCCTCATTTAGGTTTATGTAACCGTACCCAAACGTGTACACCATCTTGGCTCAACAATAGTTAACCGAAGTTAGCCATATGATTACTCTCATATCAACCTTATTCATCTTAACATAACTAGTTCAAATGACTCAAATGAAACTAGTTAAAGAGCCGTTCAATCGCTATATTCTCATAGAAGTATACAAGAACACAATTGAAGCAAAATCGGTTTGATTCACTCGAATCAATTCATGAACATTATAGCCACGGTTTGCAAAGACCTTATTTTATAAATGTTTAAGTTCATGTACAACCGATTTTAGAAAGTAACAAACTCAAGTATACAAACGGGTACGCATACTTAAGTAGCCGGACCGAGTTTGGTTACGCCAGTACGCGTACGAGTGCGCATACCAATTCACACTTCTAAACTCAAGCAGAAATTCACAAACGTGAGACTTCCGCTAGTATGCGTACGGTACGCATACTTGCCCGGACATCCAACAACCGCCAGTACGCGTACGGGTACGCATACTTCAGGTTCCCGGTTTTGGACTTACACACAAATGTGAGAACACACTATGTTTATATCCAAACATGGTTACTTGATTCTAAACTCTTTATTTCAATCATTGAAACTTTCTTAGAGGATGACAATAGCGGTTTTCACTCAATATTAGCATCAAATCAATTTTTAAGATATTGAAATAATCATAACGAAATATTCCAAGTCTATACCAAATGATTGTATCACACAAACCATATAAGATGTTACTCGGCAATTTTAACATGGTCATATTCTGACATTCGTCAAGAATATAAGATGAACTTGGTCGAAGCGAAAGCTTTCCAACACATATTTCGAGAAATATATAAGCGAGATAAACTCAGCTCAAAATCTCAAATGTGTATAATAGAAAACTATATTGTAATACGACTTATGTCTCACTATAGGAGATAGAGTAGAAATAGACTTTCCAAGTGATAGATGAGTTTCAGTCTCCATATACCTTTTGTTGATGAAGTTCCACAAGCTCCCCTTAGTAGTTCTTCGTCTTCAAATGATGAATGCCGTGAAGTCTAAAGCTCAACAACACATCTATAAGTAGGCTAGAAATCAAGACTTATAGTTTTGATCACTAACATTGACAAACATGCTTGAGATAGCAATGCATGCGAGTTCGACCGAGCAGTGCTCTAATAATCTCCCCCTTTGTCAATTTTAGTGACAAAACGATCAATACATATGGATTACAAAATAAATAAAACTTTGTAGCTTCTCATCCAAATGCTTGATCTCCTTGGCATATTCAACACGACTCGAAATCTTTGTGACTTCCAAGTACTCCATGATTCTAAACATGTTCAACTCAGCATCATAGTTGTTGAAGATCCGCAGCGATAATAATGAGAAAACAAGTGCTCTCAATCATTGTTATACATTGTCATAGTATTATTACACAACATCAAAGTTCAATTGTATCACAACTTTTACAACAATACTATGGTGATATGTATCACTCCCCCTTAGTCAATACTTCATCTCGACATGAAAACCACTCCCCCTTACATAATGATCCGTAAACCATATGTATTTGTAGTATGAAACTACACATTAATTCTCCCCCTTTTTGTCAATATAAATTGGAAAAGGTACGAAAACTAGTGGGATCCTCATGAAATTTTCATAGAGATACTTCATAATTAAAAGAGAATAATATACCAACTTATTTAGATGCAATCATAAATCCGAAGCTAAATGCATTCATCAAGGAGTTTATAAAGATACAAGATAACCCATATAATATTCCACGGCCGCACTCCCCACAAAGATTTTGTAATAAAGCACAAGTTCAAAAAGAACTCTCCCCCATAAAATGTCATTCCTAAAAGAACAACAAAGGCGACCTTGTTTTTACAAGAAAAGAAGGATTTCTAAAGAACACTAGGATACTTAACAGAAACACATCTACGAGAAACAAATGCAAACATGAAACAACACTACTCTAGGAATTCCAAACTCAATTGCCCAATTGATCGAGATAAGTGCAGGGGCAAAAGTTATGGAAGACTAATGAAACCGAACAACACCAATTGACTGCCGTAAGTGTTGAAATGTGGCAGTGTCTAATGGTTTGGTGAGAATATCAGCCAATTGTAGTTCAGAAGGCACAAACTCCATAGTAATGATACAATTTTCATAAAGATCTCGAATAAAATGGTACCTTATGTCTATGTACTTAGTCCTTGAGTGCTCAACAGGATTCTCAGTAATACGAATCGCACTTTAGTTATCACAAAAGACTTTCATTATTCCAGAGTCAATTCCATAATCCGCAAGCATTTGTTTCATCCATAGAAGCTGAGTACAACATGAACCTGCAGCAATATATTCTGCTTCACATGTTGAGAGAGATTGTGAATTTTGTTTTTTTCCATGCCAAGCCACAAGATTCAATCCTACATAGTAGAAACCCCCTGATGTACTCTTTCTGTCTTCCACACATCCTGATCAATCAGCATCTGAATAGGAAGTAAGATTAATGTTAGTATCAAAAGTGTAGGAAAGACCATACCCGGCAGTGTGATTAATATAGCGTACGATCCTTTTTGCAGCTGCAAGATGAGACTCCTTTGGATTCGCCTGAAAACTAGCACAACAACCAACACTAAAAGCAATATCAGGTCTCGTGGCAGTGAGGTATAAAAGGATTCCATTGATAGATCGATAAAGTTTTTGATCCACATTTACACCTTTCTCATCTCGATGTAGTTTACCAGTGGTAGGCATGGGAGTCAGTTTTGGAGTGGACTTATCAAGGACGAATCTTGAAACAAGATCTTTGGCGTATTTCTCTTGAGATAAGTAAATTCCATCCTTGTGTTGTTGAATTTGTAAACCCAAAAAGAATTTTAATTCGCCAACATTGCTCATTTCAAACTCCTTACCAAGAGAGACTTGAAAGTATTTTACAAGTTTCTCTGATGTTGATCCATAGATGATATCATCTATATAAACTTGAGTTATCATTACATCTATCCCACTCCATTTGGTAAACAATGTTTTATCAGCTCCACCTCTCGAAAAACCTTTTCTAAGAAGAGATGTAGTTAGTTTTTCGAACTAGGCACGAGACGCTTGTTTTAACCCATATAATGCCTTATTGAGCTTAAGGACATGAATAGGGAAATCAGGGTTTTCAAATCCCTTAGGTTGAGCGACATAGACTTCTTACTTTAAGTTTCCGTTTAGGAAATTGGATTTGATGTCCATTTGAAATAGCTTAACCTTAAGAAAACAAGCATGAGCTAATAACAGTCGAATGGACTCAAGGCGTGCCACAAGAGCAAAGGTTTCGTCAAAGTCGATTCCTTCAATCTGTGAATATCCCTGAGCGACAAGTCTATCTTTGTTTCTGACAATGGTCCCAAACTCATCAGACTTGTTCTTGAATATCCATTTAGTACCAACAATATTGATATTGGGGGGATAACGTACGAGTTTCCATACCTCTTGTCTTTGAAATTGATTTAACTCTTCATGCATTACATTCACTTATTGGGGATCACTAAGAGCTTCATCAATATTCCTTGGCTCTTCTTGCGATAGATAACAACCAAAATTGCAAATATTTTGAAGTTGTTCTCTCGTCTTAGCAGCAGACTCCCTACCTCCAATAATATTGTTGGTATCATGATTCCTTTGAACCCACAGATGCCTTGGAGGAGTACGATCTTGTTCAACAGGAATAGCATGACTAGAGCTTTTCTCCTCATCACTAGAGACGTCAGGATTAGAAACTGTTGGGACAACTTCTACTGATTCTGGAGTTTCTTTGATTTTCTCAATTGTCTCGGTTGGAGGCAATTCAACATGAGAGTTATCATGACGAAAATTCTTAGATCATCAATGATAACATTTGCAGATTCCATCATGACTTGGGTTCTGAGATTAAACACTCGGAAACCACGACTGTCAGATGCATAGCCAAGAAAAATACCTTCATCGCTTTTTGAATCAAATTTCCCTTTCTGTTCATGATCCTTTAGAATGTAACACTTACTGCCAAACACTCTAAGATAGTGTAAGTTGGGTTTCTTACCGTACCACAACTCATAGGGCATGTTTAAGGTCTTTGACCGTAAATAAACACGATTGATCAAGTAGCAAGCTGTAAAGACAGCCTCACCCTAAAACCTTAACGGTAAGTTTTTGTTATGGAGCATTACCCTTGCCATTTCCTGAATATTTATATTCTTCCTTTCTGCCACACCATTTGCTTGTGGAGTAATAGGTGGTGAGTATTGTTGAATAATTCCCAGATAGTCACAGTATTCAAATACTTTGGTGTTTTTGAATTCAGTGCCATGATCGCTTCTAATTGTTTTTAGTTTACGACCCTATTCATTCTGGATTCTATTAACAATAATCTTGAACTCACTGAGCGTTTCATTCTTGTAAGCCAAAAACGCCACCCAAGTGAATCTGGTGTAATCATCCACCATAACCAAATTAAGCATACTTCTTTCCAGCCACTGTAGATTGTTGAATTGGGTCGAAAAGATTCATATGAATTAAATCAAGTGGAGCTTTGGTGAGGATATCTCGAGATGATTTGTGTGGAACTTTCGTTTGTTTACCATTTTGACAGGCAACACATACACCTTCAACCTTAGCATTGATTTTGGGAACGCCTCTAACAAGTTCTTTGTTAATGATCTTAGTTAGAAGATGATAATTGATGTGATCAAAACGCTCATGCCAAAGGTGTGTAGATTCCACTTTAGTCAAATTGCAACAATTACTGAACTGAGTATTTAGAAGATAACAATTATTTTTGCCACATGATCCTTGAAAAATCACTTTTCCAGATTTGTCGACAATGTCACATCCTTTATCATTGAAGTCAACCTTATGGCCTTTGTCACAGATTTGACTAATAGAAAGGAGATTAGCAGTCATACCTTTAACGTATACGACATCATGTATTTCAGGAACGCAAGTTAATTTGATCGTCCCCTTCTTGCTTATGTAGCAGCAGCTTCCATCTCCAAAAGTTACTGGTCCACCATCAAAATCGCTTGAGTTGATAAACCAAGAGAGATCTCCAATCATATGCCTGCTACATCCACTATCAAGGAACCATTGAAAAGGTGATGTTGATTTTAGAGCAAAATCTCCCATACTAGCACTACTAACCATATTCGGCTTTCTTGTTAGTATTGAATGTTTTTTAAGAGAAGACAAAAGTTGTACATCTTTCTTATGAAGATCGCCCGCAACTTTTAATCTTTTCTTGAAAAGAAAACAAACATGTTGAAAGTGATTATGAGAATCACAAACCAAGCATGTTCCAACATCCTTAACCTTATTCGAAGAGTTCTGAGCACTACCAGGTTACACAAAGCCTAGACTTCGCTTATCACCTGACTTATGACAATTATTCAAAGAAGAATTAGAGGAGTTATTTAAAACCATTGAAGATGACTTTAAAGATTTCAAATCCTTAAGTTTTGCAATTACTGCAACAAGATCAGAATTGATCCGGATTTGTTCATCTAACTTCTTCGGGAGGTCAACTACCTCTTCAGCATGCTCTCGAAGTTCATAATTTTTGATATATACTTCGCAATAAAGACCATCAATTCTTCTTATCAAACGATGTTTTTAGAGACAAAGAAAATTGATGATTTTTTTAAAATAAGGATTCTCAACCTTATCGATGGTTTCTAGAACACGCTCGATGTTGAGTTTATCCATTTCTGGTGAAGCGTTTTCAGAGAAAATATTGTCCATCATCAGATCGCAACAAACACAGACTTATAAGGTCATTAATGTGTTTGCCTGCTCTGATACCAATTGAAAATGCGGGGGGTACAACAACCACACCCAACAATTCGTTTGGCAATCTGAGAGGACTTACTCTAATATACTTTCTATAGAATCAACTAGACAGTCAGACTCAATCTAGAGAAAAGTATATATGAGAGTTTATATCTCTGTTTCATAATGTAATCAGCAAATCAAATAGATAGAAGTCTGCGAGCCTGATTATTATGTGAAACAACTTGAACGGTACCAAAGACCAATATTCAAGTGTCAATCAATTTAAATTAACCACCAAAGGTTGGATTATCTAATTGATTGATCCTAAAACACAACCTGTGATATTTCAATTATATAACAAAATATAATGCGGAAAAGAAATAACACAGACACCAGAATTTTGTTAATGAGGAAACCGCAAATGCAGAAAACCCCGGGACCTAGTCCAGTTTGAAAACCACACTGTATTAAGCCGCTACAGACACTAGCCTACTACCAATGAACTTCGGACTAGACTGTAGTTGAACCATAATCAATCTTAAACTGATTCAAGGTACAGTTGCGTTCCTTACGTCTCTGATACCAGCAGGATACTACGCACTTGATTCCCTTAGCTGATCTCACCCACAACTAAGAGTTTCTACGATCCAAAGTCGAAGAATTGATAAACAAATCTGTCTCACACAGAAAAGTCTATAGAATGAATAAATCTGTCTCCCACAGAAATACCCAAGAGTTTTTGTTCCGTCTTTTGAGAAATCAAGGTGAACAGGAACCAATTGATAAACCGGACTTATATTCCCGAAGAACAACCAAGTATTATCAATAACCTCACAATAATCTAAATCGTATGATGGCGAAACTAGATATTGTGGAATCACAAACGATGAGACGAAGGTGTTTGTGATTACTTTTTATCTTGCCTATCGGAGATTAAATCTCGAGCAAATATTAGAGAAGATAGTACTCAAACGATAGAATCGGGCAAGATCAGAACACACAACTACAAAGAAAATAGCTGGGTCTGGCTTAACAATCCCAATGAAGTTTTTGAAGTCGTTAACCTACAGGGTCTCGATAGAAACCTAAGGTTAAAGGAGAATCGACTCTAGTTTATGCAACTAGTAACACACAGGAGGTGTGTGGATTGAATCGATGCTGTTGATCTCCCACAGGATTAGATTTACCCGTTGCTAGAGTTCTCCTTTATATAGTTTTCAAATCAGGGTTTCCAATCCAAGTTACCTTGGTAACAAAGCATTCACTATTCACCGTTAGTTGAAAAACCTGATTCAACCATGCTAATATCTTTCACCTGTTAGATCGAACTTAGATTGTTACACACAAATGAAATGTACCCTCATTTAGGTTTATGTAACCGTACCCAAACATGTACACCATGTTGGCTCAACAATAGTTAACCGAAGTTAGCCATATGATTACTCTCATATCAACCTTATTCATCTTAACATAACTAGTTCAAATGACTCAAATGAAACTAGTTAAAGAGCCTTTAAATTGTTATATTCTCATAGAAGTATACAAGAACACAATTGAAGCAAAATTGGTTTGATTCACTCGAATCAATTCATGAACATTATAGCCACGGTTTGCAAAGATTGCATTCCTTATTTTATAAATGTTTAAGTTCATGTACAACCGATTTTAGAAAGTAACCAACTCAAGTATGCAAATGGGTACGCATACTTGCCCAGACATCCAACAACCGCCAGTACGCGTACGGGTAAGCATACTTCAGGTTCCCGGTTTTGGACTTACACACAAATGTGAGAACACACTATATTTATATCCAAACATGGTTACTTGATTCTAAACTCTTTGTTTCAATCATTGAAACCTTCTTAGAGGATGACAATAGATGTTTTTACTCACTATTTGCATCAAAGCAATTTTCAAGATATTGAAATAATCATAACGAAACATTCCAAGTCTACACCAAATGATTGTATCATATAAACCATGTAAGTTGTTACTCGGCAATTTTCACATGGTCATATTCTGGCATTCGTCAAGAATATAAGATGAACTTGGTCGAAGCGAAAGCTTGCCAACACATATTTCGAGAAATATGTAAGCGAGATAAACTCAGCTCGAAATCTCGAATGTGTATAATAGAAAACTATATCGTAATATGACTTATGTCTCAATATAGGAGACAGAGTAGAAATAGACTTTCCAAGTGATAGATGAGTTTCAGTCCCCACATACCTTTTGTTGATGAAGTTCCACAAGCTCCCTTTAGTAGTTCTTCGTCTTCAAATGATTAACGCCGTGAAGTCTAAAGCTTAACTACACAGTCTATGTCCTAGTCCGAGACATCTATAAATAGGCTAGAAATCAAGACTTATAGTTTTGATCACTAACATTGACAAACATGCTTGAGATAGCAACGCATGCGAGTTCGACCGAGCAGTGCTCTAAAAAATACTTGCATACTGACATATGAAAGACTTAACTTTTGACCACGTATGGGACAATCAAAGTTCACGGACGTAAACACACATATCCCGTAACAAGTTGCTATATTAAACCATGCCGATTAATACTACAAAATCATCTTCCAAATAAACTTTAGAATTTAAATAAATAAATCTAAAAACATTGCAAGATGAAAAACGTTGGAAATAGCTGTGTACTCAAAATAATTGCTATTCCAACCCTAGTTATCCTTCTTAAAACATAATAATAAATTTTCATAAGAAGTTTCATAGACATTAAGACCTTTGAAAAAATCTTTATCGTCCCTGAACTCCTTGTCTTCAACAGCCATTCTGACATAAGGTTCATGAATATAGGAGTTGATATCAATAAACCTTCTTGACTGATGTTAAACCAGGGCCTTCTGAATATCAAGAGTCCTAAACCCAAAAGCCTTTATTTGCTGCACTTCCTTTCTTAATTCCTTCAATTCTTCAAAAACACCAGAAAATTTCTGAAGATTTGAAGGGACATCTCTTGGTTTTCTCACATTCCTCCTTTTTCTTTTCAAATTTGAGTGAACAGGAGGAATGTCTTTTTCCTTCATGATTGATGGCTTAAAAATCATGTTAACATCTTTTCCATCAAAAGTTATGATGCTTGGAGTCTCCATAACAATATGGGTTTGTGAGAGGAATTTCTCAAAACAAGCTCTACAAGCAAACTTGTGATAAAAGAGTTTCTTAGTGAAGGAAAAAGGAATGTAGGGTTACAGAACCTTTATACACTTAAAGTATTCACGTACGCACAACTCTTACCCTAAAAAGGCAAAATTATCTATTTTAACCCTCTTTTATTGATTAAACAGGGAAATCATTTCAAATATCACTTAGATATGAAAAGTGGCATGAATTCCAGACTTTACAATGCTCACAGAGCAAAAACAAATGAAAGAAAATCAAAATAATCTAAAGGAATTTTCTTTTCCTAAAGCCTGAGGTGTGCAAAATCTTGTCTCTTTTGATCAGGCACATGAGACAAGATGCACTAACCAACACAATTTAAGTTGTGCTGGGGTGAACAATAATCTGTCCACCATATCCTTTTCGAAAGGAATTCATAGAGCCATGTTTATCATAGTGTTTAGACCATAAATTTCTGTCTAATGATCTAGTCTTTTCTTTGGAAACTAACTTCTTTGAAGAAGAGATGCGTTTACATACCTCTGATGATTTTTGAACAAGTTTTAGCTTGGTTGCTAAGATTCGCTCTTCGTTGAAGTTTGTTGACATATATCATTTTGTGTTTGTACTTGAAACACTTTGAAAGTTCATGACCTTTGAGAGAACAATAAGAGCATGTCAACCTGGAAATGATTCAGACGCCTGAGATGTGTACGCGGTTAGACACATAGTGAACCTGAAAAATCAGATAAAGAGTTTCTAGTAGAAACAGGTAGATCAATTTTTTCTTCCAGACAAGGTTGAGATTTCTTCTGAAAGAATATCAAGATTGATGTATGTATTGCTACAATTATCAAAATCAATATTTTCACAAAGAAGTGCAACACTTGACTTTTCATCTTCATTAGAATCATAGTTGTTAGACATTTCATCAAGAGTTGTAGCTAGACCTTTGTTCCCAATGTATTTTCTACGATTTGGACACTCATTTGCAAAATGGCCAAAAACTTTACACTTAAAGCACTGAGGCATATCCTCGTCATCAGTTTCATCATTATCCTTGTTTTTAGGAGGAACACAATTATGAGGTTTTACTGATTTCCTGGGTTTATCTCTGGAGAACAGTTTACTTCTCTTCAAAAGAAGATCTCTAAACTGTCTTGTGATCAAGGAGACTGACTTGTCAAGATCTTCATATGATGAATCAGCCTCAGAAAGATCATCTTCAGATATGCAAACACTTTTACTTTTGTTAAGTAATTTAGTGTTCTTTTGTTCTTTGAAAGCAACATCCTTTCCGGATTTGGATGTATGCTCATGATCAAAGATCTTTAACTTCCCAACCAGAGTATTTTTGGAAAGAGATGCAAGGTTATTTCCTTCAACGATGACATGCTTCTTAGAATCGTATCTAGATGGCAGTGATCTAAGAATTTTCATCACAATGTCCTTTTCAGAAATAGTCTTACCCAATGCAAAAGTTGCATTAACAATTTCAGACACTTTGTGATTAAACTCATCAAATGACTCTTCATCTGCCATACGAAGGTTTTCACAATCAGAACATAGGTTTATAAGCCTAGCTTCCTTTTCAGAGGTATTCCCTTCAAATACAATTTCTAAGATATCCCAGGCTTCTTTAGACTTTGTGCAAGTAGTCACATGATGCCGAAGATCTGGGGTAAAGGCATGTATGATAGCATTTAAGCCGTTAGAATTTTGCTTCGCAGCAAGGATTTCTTATGGACTATATCTACAAATATCCTTAGGTATAGATACATCGCCTTCTGTATTAACCGGAGGATCATAGCAATTAACAACACGTACCCATTTTTGAAAATCACGAGCTTGAAGAAAAGCACGCATAGAGATTTTCCACCATGAGTAGTTTGAGCCATCGAAGACTGGTGGTACGTTTATGGAGATAGAATTTCTGTCCATATAGTCAGATCGCTTACAAATATAGACTTATGAGGTCTTAAATGTGTTTGCCTGCTCTGATACCAATTGAAAAAGCGGGGGTACAACAACCTCACCCAATATTTCGCTTAGCAATCTGTATGGACTAACTCCAATATACTTTCAAGAGAATCAACTAGACAGTCAGATTTCAAATATTTCGCTTAGCAATCTGTACGGGTACGCATACTTACCCGGATTTCCAACAACCGCCAGTATGCGTACGGGTACGCATACTTACCCGGATTTCCAACAACCGCCAGTACGCGTACGGGTACGCATACTTTAGGTTCCCGGTTTTGGACTTTTATACAAATGTGAGAACACACTATGTTTATATCCAAACATGGTTACTTGATCTAAACTTTCTTAGGATCCCCACAACAAAGAGTTGCTACGACCCAAAGTCGAAGACTTGATAAACAAATCTGTCTCACACAGAAAAGTCTATTGAATAGATAAATCTGTCTCCCACTTATATACCTACGATTTTTTGTTCCGTCTTTTGATAAATCAAGGTGAACAGGAACCAATTGATAACCCGGACTTATATTCCCGAAGAACATCCTAGTATTATAAATCACCTCACAATCGATTAACGAAACAAGATATGATGGAATCACAAACGATGAGACGAAGGTGTTTGTGACTACTTTTCTATCTTGCCTATTGGAGATATAAATCTCAAGCCAATCTTACGATTGTACTCAATCACGATAGAAAACAGCAAGATCAGATCATGCAACTACAGAGAAAATAGTTAGGTCTGGCTTCACAATCCCAATGAAGTCTTTAAGTCGTTAACCTACAGGGTTTCGTGAAAAACCTAAGGTTAAAGGAGAATCGACTCTATCTTATGCAACTAGTATCACACAGGAGGTGTGGGGATTAGGTTTCCCAGTTGATAGAGTTCTCATTTTTATAGATTTCAAATCAGGGTTTGCAATCTAAGTTACCTTGGTAACAAAGTATTCAATATTCACTGTTAGGTGAAAACCTGATTAGATTCAAGCTAATATTTTTCAACCGTTAGATCAAACTTAGCTTGTTATACAAAAATAAAATGCACCTTCATTTAGGTTTGGGTAACCGTACCTAAACGTGTACACTTAGTTAGTTCAACAATAGTTAACCAATGGTTAGCCATTTGAGCACTTTCATATCAACCTTATTCATCTTCACCATAACTTGTTCAAGTGACTCAAATGAACTAGTTAGAGAGTTGTTCAATTGCTTAGATCTCATAGAAGTATACAAGATATAATCGAAGCGAAATCGATTTTGATTCAGTCGAATCAATTCATGAACATTATAGCCACGGTTTGCAAAGATTGCATTCCATATTATATAAATGTTTTAGTTCATGAACAAACCGATTTAGAAAGTAACCTTCTTAGGTATGCAAACGGGTACGCATACTTAAGTGACCGGATTGAGTTTGTTTTCACTTCCAAACTCCAGAAGAAATTCACGGATGTGAACTTTCCGCCAGTATGCGTACGGGTACGCATACTTACCCGGATTTCCAACAACCGCCAGTACGCATACGGGTACGCATACTTTAGGTTCCTGGTTTTGGACTTTTACACAAATGTGAGAACACACTATGTTTATATCCAAACATGGTTACTTGATCTAAACTCTCATTTCAATCATTGAAACTTTCTTAGAGGATGTTGTAATAGTTGTTATCCACAAACTATTTTCATCAAAGCAATTTTCAAGTTATTGAAATAATCAATATGACTTTCGTCACAAGTAAAGATGAACTTGGATAAAGCGAAATCTTACCAACACATATTTCGAGAAATAGATAAGCGAGATAAACTCGGATCGAAATAGCAAATGTGTATAATTGAAGTCCATATAGCAATACGAATTTTGTCTCAAAATAGGAGATAAAATAGATAGGCTTTTGAGTGATAGATAAGTTTAAGTCTCCACAGACCTTTTGTTGATGAAGTTCCACAATTCCCTTGAGTAGTTCTTCATCTTCATATGATGAACGCCGTGGAGTCTAGAGCTCAACTACACTTGCTATCCTAGTCCGAGACTTAGCTATAAGTAGACTAGAAATCAAGACTTATAGTTTTGGCAACTAAACTTGACAAACAAGCTATATATAGCAACGCTTGCTAGTTCGACCGAGAAATGCTTTAACACTTACTATCCTAGCCCAAGACTTAGCTATAAGTAGACTAGAAATCAAAACTTATAGTTTTGGCAACTAAACTTGACAAACAAGCTTGAGATAGCAACGCTTGCGAGTTCGACCGAGCAATGCTCTAACATTTTGCGTTATTCTGTTGTATGTAGCGATGGTTTCAATTACCATCTTGCTTTGGTCTCTTTCTTCGAGGTATGTCATCTTGATTCTGCCTCTTTCAATATTAAGTTAACTTCCCCCAATCCTATGCGTTTACTGGCAGCTAAGTACTTTAATGTTGTCAAATAAGAGATGCAAAATCTATATAACATGTCAGTTAGGGATTTAGTCTTATGGAAGTGCAATAGTTCTCTCATGCTCAGGATTATTTGTTAGCTGTGCCTATAGGTGTTCTTGGACAGTGCATTGGTCCTCAAAAGTTTAGTGTTGTTATTTGTTATCGTCTTAGTATTCCACTCTTTCCAGCTGGGAGTGTTTGTTCTTTTTGTAGTTGAGATATGGATTTGTTTAGTGACCATGCTCTTCACTATGCACACAAAATAGGTCTAAAGTTTCGGCATGACTTGGTTCGTGATGTTTTGTTTGATATATGTTCTCGTGCTGGCATACACGCACAAAAAAAAGTGGATTTGGGTTTCTTATCAGCTGAAGGTGGTGCTTTAAGGCCTGTAGATATTCTCATTTATAATTGGGAAAGTGGGCGCGATGTGTGTTTAGATATAACTGGAATTTCACCTATAAGAGGTGGAGTTAATACTTTCGTACTAGGGCAGGATGTATGTAATGAGGTTTCAAGAAAGCGGAACAAGTATCTTGACAAGTGTACTACACATGGTTATGGTTTCGGTACTATAGGTATCTTAATCAGGAAACTAGATAAGGGCATGCTATTCTTGTTCACTTTCTTGGTTTATTGCAGTTTCCTTTGGTCAACTCAATTTAGTTTTGAAGACCCACAGTTATTCCGACTGTTACTTTATGATTCGAGTGACTAATTCTTTCCTAGTCTGGCTGAAGACTTTAAACTTAGCACTTCTTGGGAGGTAACCCATGGTTCATGCGACACGGTAATATCTTTCCTTAACTCTTTTTCTTCAAATGGTAATAGTTTCTCCTTGTTCATGCTTTTAAATTCATCTTTAGAACATTGAGGACAATATTAGGTTTAAGTTTGGGGGTATGGGAGAAACTTTTTAGTTGCATTAATAAACTCCAGAGCCTAGAAATTTATGCATATTTAGGATGGCACTAACCAATCTGAGTGGATGGAAGCATTTTGGTTTTAGGAGTTGAGGGACCAATCTGAGTGGATGGAAACATCTATATAGAGTCTATTCATAAAAGCACGGAGCTTAGGTGTTAGAAATAACATGATAGTTTCACCGTATCTCGGAATCATCTTATTACTTCTGTTTTTGTTTTTGCAAATTTTTATGTTGATGTCTGCTGGGTTGAAATAGGGTGATTGAGTTACTAAAAAAAAAAAAAAAAAACCCAGACCAATTAGACCAATCGGAATAAATATTAACACTTGGATAGCAATATGTGTGTGTTCTCCCTGTCTCCGTCGCCTAAAAAAGCGTGGAACGCAAGATCCACGGAATTACCATGTAATCTGCTGAAAAAAAGCATGCGCTTGGATCCAAAGATCTAATCATGTGGTTGAAAAATAAAAATAAAAATATATAAAGGTTTATTATAAAGTCGACCACTGGTTCCCTTGTATATGCCAGCTGTGTTGATGTAGATTTAGGATTGTCGACCACTGGTTCCCTTGTATATGCCAGTTGTGTTGATATTAGTCCAGACCAGTATCTCAATCCACTAGGTCATAGGTTCATCTTGGCATTGAAGTCCATTCGCAACCATCTATTTCTATATCCATCTTATTAATCTATTCATGTGATTTGTTTGATTCCGGATATTGATGTCCATAGTGCGACTATCTGAGTAGAGCTCTGTCACTTATATATGAATTTTAGTATGCTTGAGTGAAAACTCGTATACAACAATTGGAATTTCGCATCAAGGTACTTCCTCCCGTAATCAATAAGTATGCCAACCAAGGAGGTTCTTTAGTGCATTCCAAGGTTCTGTGTAGATAGCTAGGGTCTGGAGTAAAGCTTTTGTGGGTATATCTCTAGTAAACCCTTCCGAGACTATAACTCGGCCACTAGGGCCACCTAGGGGTTTAAAGGCTTGTTGCACATGCTAAGTGCAATCGGCGATGCCTGCGACAGTGAGTTAGGATTTTATTTCCTGTTTTTAATTTGCTCGGGACTAGCAAATAATAAGTTTGGGGGTATTTGATAGAAGCATTTATGTGTCTATTTTAGTCTCTATTGTGTATATTGTTAGTACCCATTTTTGTACTAATTTTGGTATTTTATCACTTTGTAGGTGTTTTTGGAGAAATAGGCTTTTGCGGCGAAATTGGCTCAAAAGTTGTTAAAGGCACCTGGGAGGACATTTGCTATTCGGACTCTCATTTTGGATAAGGGGTAACCCATTTTCAAGCATCTGCTAAGCACAGACCGGGATTGGATAGGGGGACACCTTCTTCACGGTTTAAAAGGAAAGTTTTGGCGGGAAAAATGGTTTTCACGGACGGATTTTAGGGTTGGAGTTTTGATCCATTTTTATGGAGATTAAAGGGCTGAAATTGATTGGGTTTACTCCTTAGGACTACACAGGCCTGGTAAAGTCTTTGGATTGAACCCAAATTGGCTAGAGATCGAATTAGAGCAAAACAGAGGTGATGGAAGTTTTGGGTCTTCGATGAATTATTTTAGGAATTTCAGGGAGACTAAAGGCAAGATTTTCTTCCCAAAGCTTGATATCTATCTAAAGAAGAGTTTAGAATCAAAAGGAAATCTCGGATACGCGTAGAAATCCTAAAACAAGAAATTGCCGCAACTTGGCCGTGAAGAAAAACGAAGAGATTTTGGAAGATTTTGGAATGATTTAATCGGTCTTTTTGATATAAATAGGTTGGTTGGGTCATATAGAAGAGGTGTCGAAAGTTAGGGGAAGTTTAGAACACCACAGAGCCGAGAAAACAAAGTTGAAGAAAACCCGCTGCTGCTGAAGAACACGAAGAACTTCGACCCACACCGAACCGTCGCAGAAGCAGTCTTATATTCAACTACAGAAAGTTGTTATCGTTTTTCACTGTCGTTGCTTAATACTTTCAGCGACCATTACTTTCCATACAGAAAGCTTTCTGTAACTACAACTCGTCCTTCTTAATAAAAACACCTTATTTGAGCAATGAAATCAACTTTTGAGCATATTTCTATTATGAGGAGCTAAACCCCTTAGCCGAGGCGACGGAAGAATCCATTGTTCCATGAAAAGTGGTATAATTCTATTTTAATTATTTTTGCAATTTTTTATATGATTATTTGCATAGAACTAATATAGGAAAATTGATTTTTATTGAGTAGTTGTGAATTGTTTTTATAGGACATGCTAGGTTTTAAAACTTTTGATGTTTCATGCTTTGTGTATACAACTATTACTTCAAAAATCTATTAGAGGCAAAATATTAGAATCACTTAAAAAGAAAAAAATTGCATAAATATTGATTAGAGTTTATCATTTAATTGGTCAATGGTGGAATCTAGAGTCTCGGTGTTTTCTTTATATTTTTGATACAACTTTTTTTGAATTGTTGAGTTTAATTTGAGTCTAAAAAAATCCTTCACAAGTTCGAGAAACGAATCTTTTTACAACTATCTACAAATCACATCAATTTTTGGCGCCACCGACGCGGACTTGTTTTTAGGGTTTTTATTTTTTATTTTATTTTTTAATTATTATTTTGTTCTATTTTACGTTTTTGGGTATTTGTCTTTTATCTATAGGTTTTGGAACATAAATAAAAAAATTGAGCCAAGGAGTTTGGTGATTTTGTAAAGACTTGGAGCTAAAGATTAAAGCGAAAAGAACGGAAAAGAAGACAATTTTTTTTAGTTTTTTTTTTTAGGGTTTTGTTTATTTTAGAAAAAAAAAACTGTATTAGGGTTTCTTATTTATTTTGTAATTTTTCTTTTCTTTTTTTTGAAATTTTTGGACTCTGGACATTATTTTTATTTTTATTTTTATATACCCTACGGAAGGGTACCCTTAAATATAAAACTGTTTGCAGAGAAGGAGGACAATTATGATGTTGTCTCTGCACCTTGGGTTCATACAGTGACACAAGAGTCAGTGGCCCGAGTCGACTACAACCGATTCATCCCCCGTTTGGAACGGGAGGTAAGATTCTGAACACTCGTGAATCCCCTGTCAGCGAGTTACTGTATTCCTTAAGGTGCATATATGCTGAGGAATTGAATACGGACATTTATTTTCCTAGTAAAGGGCAAGGCCTGGCCATATAAGATAAGAGTTCGGATTTCATCACCGTTCTCTTCTTGCTCGCTTTAGGAAAACGATACCAAACGTGATCCCAAGCCTAAAATCTTGATTAGAACGAGACCGGTAAGGTAACGAGCTTGTAGGAAAGTCGTTTGAAAGGACTGTATTGGGTATCTTGTTAGCCTAACTCAAAGTTCAGGAAGATTACTGTAAGTCGATTAGAGCCGCCTTGTAACCCAGGGAAGCGTTGCCAAAGAGGTGGGGGTATCAAATCTCCTCTGAGCTTCCCCTACTTCTCTTCGACTTACTTTATTCGGATCGTTCTAGAGAGGTTTGCTAAAACTATACCTAGTTGCCTCTTTGAAGGATAAAAGCTGGTCTAGAAACAATCTAAGGGAGCCATCATGCTTGTTGTTTGCTAGATTTTATAGGTTTGATTTGGTCGAGTCAACCTTGTTTGTGATTGTGTAGAATTCCCTTGCAATTAAGAATGTCGAACTAGTATGATAGAAGCCAATATAATGAATATCCGACTGAGTTTCAAAATGGACATTATTCACACTACGACCATAGTGTAAATAGTGGTTGGGAACACCAACCCTTTGAAGGTTATGGTTCATACCATGGTGAGCCCAATTACTATCCACACACACACCGGTCATACGAGCAAGAAAATAAGGATTATTATAGTGCTAGTACCTCGTCTTTGGACAATACAATCAAACTGTTGAAAACTAGTCCTTATTATGATCCTTCTGTTCCTATTTATGATCCTTCCGTATCTTTAGAAGAGTCTCTTAAGCAGTTAACTGAGCAAACAAATAGGTTTATGTCGGAAATGAATAGACAAACTGCACCATTGAGAAAACTTTTTATAGAGGAATCCCTCAAGCTGATGGCTGAGACGAACGAAAGACTTGCTCGAAATAATCTTAATTTCCAATACAGTGTTTCCAATAATACCCTTGAAAATAATGATAGTTATTTGCATAATCAAGATGACGAGGTTAGAATTGGTAACACTACATGTTTAGATGAGGTTCAACCATTTTCATGCTATTATAATGACGATTATGATGAGGATAATGTTGCTGAAGAATTTGAAATATGTAGGCATGGTGATCAGGAATTTGTTACTCCAATTGAGCTTTATAATGATAATGTTATTTCTAGTTCAAATCCAAATAATTTTAATAATTATTCACCTATTCAAAAGGATGAGGATTTGTCTAGAGATATCCCCGTTTTAGACGATGTAGTATTTCTTTTGATTACGAAGCCAATAATGGTTTAGAGGAACGAGTTTATTCTGAAAATACTGTTTTATTGTCTAGTGATTTAGAAACAATAGTCTTAGACAAAGAAAATGAACTCGTAAAGATGAGTGAGTATGAACTTGACTTAAAAGAATCAATTGCCTATTTTCAGGAATCTGATGACCTAGAAATTAGAGAGATTGTGACTAGTCTAACTAGAGACACTGAAAACTCTAAGTTTGGGGGTGATTATCATTCTCCATGTGCTTTAACTCTTCGAAAGGTCCCTCACTTGGACTTGACATATGTGCCTCAACCGTTTTAACAGATTATCTTCGTACACGTTTTCCTGAACCTAGTGATGTCCATAAGGAAGTTCAGTTGTTAGAAACCCATCCTCTGTTTGATGTGGTTTACCCAGGCTATGATACCCCGGTCGACTTTGTTTTCCCACCAAATGTTTTTCTTCCAAATGTGGGAACATATAGATTTCAAATGTGTCACCTATTAGGTTCTGAGACTAAGCCTAAGTACTTTAGGTTAATAAAATCGACACATTTGCTTAAGAATGACCACTACTCTCACTGTGGTCAATTATGTAAGTCAAACCTGATTGACTTAGAGGATTCTCAATTATTTAGGTTATTATTATGTGCTTCTAAGTTCTTATTTAAGTTTCTACAGACTCTAGAACCTAATAATTTGGATCTCACTTATGAGGAAATGCATCCAATGAAAATATTTTATTTAGACCCTTTCATAGAACCTGAACCTGAACCACAATTAGATATAGGTATCTTAATCAGGAAACTAGATAAGGGCATGCTATTCTTGTTCACTTTCTTGGTTTATTGCAGTTTCCTTTGGTCAACTCAATTTAGTTTTGAAGACCCACAGTTATTCCGACTGTTACTTTATGATTCGAGTGACTAATTCTTTCCTAGTCTGGCTGAAGACTTTAAACTTAGCACTTCTTAGGAGGTAACCCATGGTTCATGCGACACGGTAATATCTTTCCTTAACTCTTTTTCTTCAAATGGTAACAGTTTCTCCTTGTTCATGCTTTTAATTTCATCTTTAGAACATTGAGGACAATGTTAGGTTTAAGTTTGGGGGTATGGGAGAAACTTTTTAGTTGCATTAATAAACTTCAGAGCCTAGAAATTTATGCCTATTAAGGATGGCACTAACCAATCTAAGTGGATGGAAGCATTTTGGTTTTAAGAGTTGAGGGACCAATCTGAGTGGATGGAAACATCTATATAGAGTCTATTCATAAAAGAACGGAGCTCAGGTGTTAGAAATAACATGATAGTTTCACCGTATCTCGGAATCATCTTATTACTTCTGTTTTTGTTTTTGCAAATTTTTATGTTGATGTCTGTTGGGTTGAAATAGGGTGATTGAGTTACTAAAAAAAAAAAAAAAAAAACCCAGACCAATTAGACCAATCGGAATAAATATTAACACTTGGATAGCAATATGTGTGTGTTCTCCCTGTCTCCGTCGCCTAAACAAGCGTGGAACGCAGGATCCACGGAATTACCATGTAATCAGCTGACAAGAAGCATGCGCTTGGATCCAAAATATCTAATCATGTCGTTGAAAAATAAAAATATAAATAAATAAAGGTTTATTATAAAGTCGACCACTGGTTCCCTTGTATATGCCAGCTGTGTTGATGTAGATTTAGGATTGTCGACCACTGGTTCCCTTGTATATGCCAGTTGTGTTGATGTTAGTCCAAACCAGTATCTCAATCCACTAGGTCATAGGTTCATCTTGGAATTGAAGTCCATTCGCAACCATTTATTTCTATATCCATCTTCTTAATCTATTCATGTGATTTGTTTGATTCCGGATATTGATGTCCGTAGTGCGACTATCTGAGTAGAGCTCTGTCACTTATATATGAATTTTAGTATGCTTGAGTGCAAACTCGTATACAGCAATTGGAATTTCGCATCAAGGTACTTCCTCCCGTAATCAATAAGTATGCCAACCAAGGAGGTTCTTTAGTGCATTCCAAGGTTCTGTGTAGATAGCTAGGGTCTGGAGTAAAGGTTTTGTGGGTATATCTCTAGTAAACCCTCCCGAGACTATAACTCGTCCATTAGGGCCACCTAGGGGTTTAAAGGCTTGTTGCACATGCTAAGTGCAATCGACGATGCCTGCGACAGTGAGTTAGGATTTTATTTCCTGTTTTTAATTTGCTCGGGACTAGCAAATAATAAGTTTGGGGGTATTTGATAGACGCATTTATGTGTCTATTTTCATCTCTATTGTGTATATTGTTAGTACCCATTTTTGTACTAATTTTGGTATTTTATCCCTTTGTAGGTGTTTTTGGAGAAATAGGCTTTTGCTGCGAAATTGGCTCGAAAAGTTGTTAAAGGCACCTAGGAGGACATTTGCTATTCAGACTCTCATTTTGAATAAGGGGTAACCCATTTCCAAGCAGCTGCTAAGCACAGACCGGGATTGGATAGGGGGACACCTTCTTCACGGTTTAAAAGGAAAGTTTTGGCGGGAAAAATGGTTTTCACGGACGGATTTTAGGGTTGGAGTTTTGATCAATTTTTATGGAGATTAAAGGGATGAAATTGATTGGGTTTACTCCTTAGGACTACACAGGCCTGGTAAAGTCTTTGGATTGAACCCAAATTGGCTAGAGATCGAATTATAGCAAAACAGAGGTGATGGAAGTTTTGGGTCTTTGATGAATTATTTTAGGAATTTTAGGGAGACTAAAGGAAAGATTTTCTCCCCAAAGCTTGATATCTATCTAAGGAAGAGTTTAGAATCAAAAGGAAATCTCAGATACGCGTAGAAATCCTAAAACAAGAAATTGCCGCAACTTGGCCGTGAAGAAAAACGAAGAGATTTTGGAAGATTTTGGAGTGATTTAATCGGTCTTTTTGATATAAATAGGTTGGTTGGGTCATATAGAAGAGGTGTCGAAAGTTAGGGGAAGTTTAGAACACCACAGAGCTGAGAAATCAAAGTTGAAAAAAACCCGCTGTTGCTGCTGCTGAAGAACACGAAGAACTTCGACCCACACCGAACCGTCGCAGAAGCAGTCTTATATTCAACTACAGAAAGCTGTTATCATTTTTCACTGTCGTTGCTTAATACTTTCAGCGACCATTACTTTCCTTACAGAAAGCTTTCTGTATCTACAACTCGTCCTTCTTAATAAAAACACCTTATTTGAGCAATGAAATCAACTTTTGAGCATATTTCTATTATGAGGAGCTAAACCCCTTAGCCGAGGCGACGGAGGAAGCCATTGTTCCATGAAAAATGGTATAATTCTATTTTAATTATTTTTGCAATTTTTTATATGATTATTTGCATAGAACTAATATAGGAAAATTGATTTTTATTGAGTAGTTGTGAATTTTTTTGATGGGACATGCTAGGTTTTAAAACTTTTGATGTTTCATGCTTTGTGTTTACAACTATTACTTCAAAAATCTATTAGAGGCAAAATATTAGAATCACTTAAAAAGAAAAAAATTGCATAAATATTGATTAGAGTTTATCATTTAATTGGTCAATGGTGGAATCCAGAGTCTCGGTGTTTTCTTTATATTTTTGATACAACTTTATTTGAATTGTTGAGTTTAATTTGAGTCTAAAAAAATCCTTCACAAGTTCGAGAAACGAATCTTTTTACCACTACAACTACAAAACACATCATTAGGTTGCCGACAAATTATTTGTAAACTCTCTTATTATATACAACTCGAAGTTAGTTTCAACTTTCAAAAAAAAAAAAGTCAAAAATTAATAAATTTTATATATTCGGAAAGCTTTAAATGAGATATATACAACGAGTACCCATTTCACTATTTTTTGAATCTCTAATCTTTATAGTATCAGTAATGTTAATTCACATTCAAGAATGAACACCATTACACGTTCATTTTGTGATAGTTCATTCTAATGGTATGCATACGTCTAGTTCATTTTAGTAGTGCATTCTAGCAGTTCGTTTATAGAATGAACTCATAATTGCAATTCATTCTAGCAATTCATTTTGTAGAGTGAACTCTCTTAGAGACTCTTTTTCGTGAGTAAATAGGATGGTCCATTATTCACGCACCTCTTTGTCGATAAAGTTCTCCAAATGTCTTCGTTTGATCTTTAGTCTTCCATCGTCGAGGATTATTCAGTGATGTCTGATAATCAACTACCATACTTTAATCCCAGTCCGAGACTTCGCTTTAATAAACTAGAAATCAATATATAGTTTTGTGCATCTAACATTGACAACAAGCTTGAGATAACAAAACTTGCAAGTTCGACCGAGCAGTGCTCTAAAAAAGTGTGCTAGAAGAATCGTACAAAGATAAGAAATCAAAAAAACAACCTTCAATTTTCAAAGTAACCGCTACACAAACAACTTGATTCCCACTAATGATTAACACACACTGAATGGAGTTGATAAACGTTGATTCATCAAAAATTCGGCATACGAATCTTGAATCACAAGATATGTAATAGTCAGTCATCAAATATACAAGATTGGCCTTATATCAGAAGAGAAGAACCATAAAATAAACAAGTTTGATGTATCAAGGATAACTATACCGTTTGTCAATCAAATCAATTAATTGAAAACTAAAATAACAGTACGATTTATAGTTTCCCACCAACAGTACTACAAAAATCTTTTTGATCCCAAAGAATACTTTAAACGAAGGCAACGTAAGAGATTTCACCTAATTAGATTACTCTACCATATCAACGAGTTTGCTTCCCACTCAATCGATCAAGAAGTGTGTTCAAGGGATGAGTTTGTAGTAATACAAGTTCCAATATTTATAGTGTTATGATCTGGGCTTGTTTGGAAGAAAAAAAAAAAGTAAGACCAAATCCAAAAATTCCCAAATATATGCAAAGAAAATTATCACTGAATTTGACGATTACCAACTGTATTCTAACTTATAAACCGGCGACACTCATAGTTGACAACTAATGTTAGCTAGCATACTTTCATATGATTTATTAATATAATAACTAGAGATATGCAAACCTCTGGGATATGGTAAGCATAATCACCACGTAACCTTGTATGTTGTTGCGGTAATGCAAGCTAATCGAAACAGAAAGAGTGCTGAAAAACGATGTTGATGTAGAACAAAGGTGTCGAGCGGATTTATTCCGAAAAAACAAAAAGGATTTCCAATACAGAAGTTGTTACAATATCTAAAAATGTTTCTCGAATATAATCCAATCTTGTTATAAGTTCTTAATTAAGTAAAGTTTTAATTTCCAAGTTAGTTAAATATAAGTTTTAATTTCCTAATTCTCCACTTTAGTTAATTAAATGTAAGTCTTATTTAAATGTAACTCTGAGTACCCACATATTAAAAATATAAGTCTAATTTTCAACTGTATTTCATGCTTTAAGTTTAGTTTTCGAATCAATACGTCATTTTACAAGATATAAACTTGACGGTAAAAACTTAAATAAAGATTTCCATAAAAATCTCGGACGATCTTTAACCTCTTATTTATCTTCATTTGACGTAACTTCCAATCAATGCGCTCTTGAGAAGTTTTTTCTTCTATTTTTTAACTAGTAGTATGGTTAACTTTCAAATTTCTTTGCTTTGATTTTCCTTGCCTTGAACTCTTCTTTGCATTTTAGCTACATGTTTGACTTGGTTAATGTCCAAAACATGATTCTTTGTTTTTTATCAATTTTTTTATTACCATCATCTTGTTAATGACAGCTTCAAGTATTACTTCGAAAAAATTAAGTTGGGATGTAATATCTGCAATTTGAAGTTTTTGGTGTAAAATATTTTTCTTATAAATGAAGTTTGAATTCACATATTTATAGGCGGTAGAGAAAGATCCGTTGGTGATAGAGTCTCCACTGCCAACAACAAAGTATAAATCATTGGCGATGTAGTTTTTATCGACTGTCGCTAGGTTCGTTTCCCAGAATCCCCGACGAGTTTTCCATGCCTCTTGACATAGTTCATATACAGAAAAATTGTGATACATAGGAACCGGTCTTATGATTGTAGAAGGGATCTATAGCCATTTTCTTCTCCCCATTTTCTTTTCCTTATCTATGATTATTGGTTGATCGTGGAAAATTTTATGGCTAATTTTATGAGTTAAAAGTTAACAGCTAAGGTGTTTCATTTGAGATTGAACCATTTGTCCGAAAAGCGGCAATACTTCATATTCCCAAAAATCATCCCCCATGTCAAAGAAGCAGTGGCTCAATGCCACACAAATGAGACCGATGCTATGATCACAAGGAGAGGAGCCACCTATTAAGGAATAATAGTGAGGGACAAATTTGGGGATGTGTAGCACCGTTGTCTAAGAAAATGTTCACAAACTGTTTTTGGAAATTTTCCCTGACCCTCCTACAGCTGGGACAACAGGAACTGGTCCAGATTTGGGACAAGCCGTGGCACAATCTAAATGATGAAGAGGGATATGATTCTGGCATCGGAATTAGTAGCAGGGTGAAAAGAGAAATGATCAAACGTCTAGATTCATTGTTCCAGATTTGGACCATAAAATTTGTCCCAGCTTTCACATTTTCGAATTTTCCGTGCTGAAGAATACGGTAATTCTACCTATCCCCCATATTTATCCTCCAGATCTGTCCCCATTAGATGGTGTTGCTCTCATCCGTTGATTTGAATAGGAAAGTGGGACAGAAAAAAGCAGTGGGGCCCATTATTTAGTGTTATATGAGGTGGGAGACAAATTTAGGGGATTTTTTTTGGGGGACCACAAGCAAGAACGCTCGTCGACTGCCCCATACTGTCCCATGTACAGGTCCTTTGAATCCAGCTGCTGTCGGATAGTGCTCAAAGGTCCCACATGCAGTCGGAAAAATTACAAACACCGGTTTTAAGCCAGTAGTTCTAGGTTGACATCAAAAAATCAACCGTGAACTATCCCGGTGGAGACAAGCCCCTGGCCTCCACACAGAGATTTATAGGGAGTGCCCTTATATTTCACGGTATTTGGTCCCCGGTATATCTAGAATTATTGGTTTTAAGCCGAGAGTTCGTTGATAGAAAAATTAAATTATCTATTAAAAAAGAAACAAAAAAAAACAATATAAAGTAATTTTTTAAATAAAAAACTCTTTCCGTTTTTCTTCATTATTAATAAAAACAGAAGAACACGCAGTACACGAGAGTTCATCTTTCGTTTTTTCAAAATTTTGGATCACAAAACGAAACAGTACTTTCTTAGTTTCATCGAAACAACAAGATCATTCAATCAACTTACTAATTCAGGTGATTCGTAGTAATAATAATGTGGAAATTAAAGATCGCTGAAGGTGGAAATCAATGGCTCCGTACAACAAACAATCACATAGGTAGACAAATTTGGGAATTTGATCCAAATCTCGGTACACCGGAAGAACTTCAGGAAATCGAAAGTGCTCGTGAATCTTTCCGGATTCACCGATTCGAGAAAAAACACAGTTCAGATCTACTCATGCGTATTCAGGTATGTCTCTCCGCTTCAAAATTCAAACTAAATTTCAATTTCAGCTTTCAATAATTGTAACAAGAACTTGATTGAATTTCGTTTTCATTTTTTTTTAGTTTGCGAAGGAGAATCAGAGTAGTAGTGGTGAGTTATTAGAGCAAGTAAAAGTGAAAGATACAGAAGATGTGACAGTGGAAGCAGTAACTACAACGTTGAGAAGAGCTATTAGTTTTCATTCAACGATTCAAGCACATGATGGACATTGGGCAGGTGATTATGGAGGTCCTATGTTTCTTATGCCTGGATTGGTAATTATGAACTAAAATTCTATATTTAAACTTTTCTTTTTTGTTGTTGTTGTGGAAATTCACTTTGTTTTTATTGAGATTTCGTTGCGATTCATGAATTATGCATCTGCTGATGCCTGTTTTGGTGGTTTTATGGGACAGATTATTACTCTACATATTACTGGAGCACTGAATGCAGTGTTATCTGCAGAGCATAAAAAAGAAATGTGTCGTTATCTTTACAATCATCAGGTAAGTGAAACATTTTTCGAATCTCTGTTGTTTTATGTCTGTGGCTTAACTTGTTTAGTATCACAGGAGACTATTTAGTTTTATGTTGTGTGCATATCTCAAACAATCACTTAGAATTGATAAATGTGGGCTACAGAATGAGGATGGGGGTTGGGGTTTACATATCGAAGGGCCAAGTACAATGTTCGGTTCATGCCTAAATTATGTTACTATGAGATTGCTTGGAGAAGGAGCTGATGATGGAGAAGGGGCAATGGAGAAAGCAAGGAAGTGGATTCTGGACCATGGTGGTGCTGCTGCTATAACATCCTGGGGGAAAATGTGGCTTTCAGTACATAACTTAACCCCTTCTTCTTCCTTTTTCTGTTAGAATTAGAGGCAAATAGCCAATGTTTGTTAGCAGTTGATTTTCTAGTTCTTTTTTAACTAATTCGTTAATGGTGATAGGTGCTAGGAGTTTTTGAATGGTCCGGTAACAATCCACTTCCCCCGGAAATATGGTTACTTCCTTATATTCTGCCTTTCCATCCAGGTTTCTACTTATCCATCCTTTACAGAAGCATTTATGATATATGTTTTCAGCTGAAATTGTAATCTGTTTAATAGAACTGGGCTCCATGAACACTTTGTAAGTAAGCCATGTGCCCTACGTTTCTTGATTTGCTTGGAGTGGTTCTTTTGTTTATTATTTGATGGTGGATTTTGTTGCTAATTGTTGTACTTCTATAGGAAGGATGTGGCTAGCTTACAAATGACCTTCTGACCACTTGAAGTATTTTGACCAATTGACATTTTATAATTGCACAGGAAGGATGTGGTGTCACTGCCGGATGGTTTATTTGCCAATGTCATATTTATACGGGAAAAGGTTTGTTGGTCCAATCACACCAACAGTTTTGTCTCTGCGGAAGGAGCTCTTCACTGTCCCTTATCATGAAGTAGATTGGAATGAAGCGCGTAATTTATGTGCAAAGGTTAGTGATGTTTCTAGTGCCTAACTATTATCTCTTTTATAATTGCGTAGTTTTTCTTTCTGGTGGTGAATCACTGATGCAAAGATAATTTTTCTTGCAGGAAGACCTATATTACCCACACCCACTAGTACAGGATCTTCTTTGGGCAACTCTTCACAAGGGCGTTGAACCTATTTTACAGCGTTGGCCAGCAAAAAGACTGAGAGAGAAAGCTCTAAATACAACAATGGAGCATATCCACTATGAAGATGAGAATACACGGTATATATGTATAGGACCTGTTAACAAGGTATGGAGTAGATGGTTGAGTAAATGAGACTTTTAAAACTTTAGAGAGATTTAATTATAGTCATTTATTTTCTTTCAATGACAAGAACTAGTGAACAGTTAATCAGACCAACTTTTAAATGGCAGGTATTAAATATGTTGTGTTGTTGGGTAGAAGATCCGAACTCAGAGGCATTCAAGTTGCACCTTCCAAGAATTCAGGATTACTTATGGCTTGCCGAGGATGGCATGAAAATGCAGGTGTGGAATTGCTTTTGTTCTTTCTGTACATTGCTTGAAGTATACCAATAATTGACCATCTTGCTTATTATTCTGTCATCTCGAGGGAATATCAACTTCAATTGACACTTTTTTCCCATTCTTTAGTTGATTATCAAGTATTAATTTCTAATTACTACGTTGATGACCACCTACAGGGATATAATGGAAGTCAAGCATGGGACACGTCTTTTGCTGTTCAAGCAATTATCTCATCGAATCTTTATGAAGAATATGCCCCAACTTTAGAAAAAGCACATAACTTTATAAAAAGCTCACAGGTTTTTATCTCTTAGGGTGCCTCCACAAAACAAAATTTTAATATCAAACATCATTTCTGATTTCTCACGACTTTCTTCACCGCCTTGTCTTTACTTCAAGGTTTTAGCAGACTGCACTGGAGATCTTGATTACTATTATCGTCATATTTCCAAAGGAGCATGGCCTTTCTCAACTGCAGACCATGGATGGCCTATCTCAGATTGTTCAGCAGAAGGGTTAAAGGTAAGATACAAATCAGTTTTAGCAGAATCAGTGATATCCTCTTACTAACTTTCCTATTCTTGTGCAGTCTGCTCTCTTGTTATCAAAGCTTCCGTCAGGAATTGTTGGTGAGCCAATTGAGGCTGAGCGGTTTTATGATTCCGTGAATGTCATCCTTTCACTGCAGGTAATTGACCAAATTTACAAATATGTTTAGCATACTACTCAACTCTTTTGTAAGTTTATCTCTAATCATTGGTGAATATAGCAATCGGTGCTTCACCAACAACAGATGGTTGTTTATAGAATGAGTAGAAACAGGCTGAACTATTTTCGTACTTCCAATTGTTTGAAATTGTTTTCCCCATTTAGTTACCATTTTACAGTACAAATTCATAAAATATCATCTTTCTGCTCCTGAAACATTATTGTAAGTGTATCAATATAGCTGCCGATTAGGTAATAATAGCCTACTCGACCATGTAGTATTATTATCTTAATGTTCAAACAAAGACGCAAAAACTATTATCTTTCTGTCTATGTACCAGTTCTGCTGTTCCTGGTGGATCACTGATATATCTTATCTCAATAAAAACAGAATGATGAAGGTGGTTTTGCAACATATGAACTGACAAGATCCTATGCTTGGTTGGAGGTAAGCATTTTTAGTGGTTGTCACATTTTGATGCCCCTTCTGTTTTAGGTTTAGATGCAAATTGCAATAATTTGGGGAATATAATCTTATTTTTCCTTTTCTATTTTCAGTTAATAAACCCTGCAGAAACTTTCGGTGACATAGTTATCGACTATCCGTAAGTTATCAACCCTTGGATTATATATGTTCTTCATTGTTTAATGTCCTGATGTAGAGCTGACCGCAAGTACTCTCTAGGTATGTGGAGTGTACATCTGCTTCAATTCAAGCACTTACAACGTTTAAGAAGTTATATCCTGGACATCGGAGCGATGAGATAAAACAATGCATCACCAAAGCTGTTAAATTCATTGAAAGTATTCAACAACCAGATGGTTCATGGTTAGTGATTATTTTGCTCTTAATATTCTGTTTCAGTTGTTGCCTCTAACTTTCTTCCAGTTCTTTCCATTGCATCCATTTTTAAGCAACAATAGTAGAAGTTCAGTTACCTATGAAACTTAGTTTCCTGATAAAAGATTCTCTCTGGTATTTGAATAATTCATTTTTCAATAGGTATGGCTCTTGGGGTGTCTGCTTCACTTACGGAACCTGGTTTGGGGTAAAAGGACTTGTGGCTGCTGGGAAGACGTACAAAACTTGCTCTGCTATCCGTAAAGCTTGTAATTTCTTGTTATCGAAACAGGTGGCTTCAGGTGGTTGGGGGGAGAGTTATCTTTCTTGTCAAAACAAGGTTCTGATTTATTAAGTTACATCTACTTTTCGCTTGTTTATGAAGACATACATCATCTAACAGTTATCAGCTGTCAGAAAGCCAAAAAAAATAAAAAATAAAAATGAGTCTGTTTATAAAATTGGCTAGAATATGACTGAAACTAAAACTTGTCACTTCGGCATTTAAAATTAATAACTCATGTGACTAACTTTTTGGATGGTTGTTGAAACAGGTCTATACGAACCTTGAGGGCGACCAGTCTCACATGGTAAATACAGGATGGGCTATGTTGGCTCTCATTGAAGCTGGGCAGGTACGTGCAGTATATTGCTTATTACTCTCCTTTTCTGTTGTTGTGTTTCTGAAACTAGAACTGTACTTAAGTTACTGGTGCAGTAACAAATCTTTTGAATATTCTGGTGCAGGCTGAGAGAGATGCAACTCCACTCCATCGTGCAGCAAAGGTACTGATAAACTCACAAATGGAGAATGGTGATTTTCCTCAAGAGGTAATAAGTGTTCCGCATTGCAATTGCCATGTTCAATTGGTTAAAACTAATAACATACCTTTTCAGATGTATCAAGTTGGGATAGTTTCTTGCGGTTGTGATTTGCTTATGTTTTTCCTTGTTACAGGCTATCATGGGAGTTTTCAACAAGAACTGCATGATCAGCTATTCTGCTTACCGAAACATTTTCCCGATATGGGCCCTTGGAGAATACCGTTGTCGAGTACTACTAGCCCACTAAAAGAGAAACAAAAGAACATTGAAAACAAGATCTTCATTTCTGGATAGTAGCTGTTTATCTGTGTTCATGTTTCTCTGTCATATTATCTCATTTCGTTGGATTCAAATTCACTTAAATTCTTAATTAGACGAAAGTTCTTTTATGTGTTCCCCTGATACATCCTCCAGACATATCTAGTCAAGTGTTAACCATCGATGTCATTCTTCAGCAAAAGTCTTTACGAAGATTAGACACCAGTGACTGACATTGGTAATACCTTCTAAGGTATTTTTGCAACGCAAGCCCCATCCTTGCTCCAAAGTCCACATTTTCGGGGGCCACACCATTTTCAGACCCCAATCAAAAGATTGGACTTAGTAAGGAAACATTTGTTGAGTCACGGAGATTCTTAGAAAAGTATGCCTCCTCCCTGCAATCCAAAGGGTTCAACTCGGAACCCCGATAATGAAGCTTACAGTACCTAAAACCGTTCTGGTTTGAACAATCCATTGTACAAAAGTTGCACCGCAGTGGCTCAATAACTAATGCATGTGCCTAGTGTTCCAAACCTTTTTTTGTAAAGTATAATTAGCTTCTCAACCTACCGGTTCAAACCGTCAGATGCAAACTGTCAGATGCGACAAGCTAATACTACCAATTCGGACGTTTAATAATTAGCTTCTCGACCTACAAGTTAATACTTATATTACGTAATTTTGCATTACATGCTTAAAACTCCTGATTGGCAGATAAACACATGGTAGACACCTATTTACAATATCCGGACTATTGTCCTTGCTATCCTCCCGTAGCATTGCAGTACCAATAAAAAAAAACCCACATGTTTCAACACTGAGGATCTAAGCCTTCAATTCCAAAACTCAGAGCATCAAAACAAATGAAAAGGCGCAAACAGGGAAAAGTCTAGGATGTCAGAAGTAAGGTAGCAACTAAAACTTACACACCTACTAGAGACATAATATAAGAAGTTAAAAGAGCCCTTCATCAACATAAACTCCAAGTGGAATAAACAACCCTACTGGTTTACATGTTGGGAAAACCCCTTTCAGTAGGAGCCTATAACAAAAGATTGGTCACCAAAACGCTTTCTAGTTCAGATAATATTGCCAGTTTACTACTCTCATCATCTTCTTATGCTTCCTATGGTGGTAAGACGGACTTCAATCTAGCTTCATTAGCATCCCTGTAAGCACAAGCAAGAAAAAGTTAACAGAAAGTATGCCAGATCGTAAAACAGGAAATTATCATAAGAGTTTCTTGTTACTAGAGACATTCTCTTCAGATTCAATTATCATAAGAGTTTCTTGACACTTCTTCTCCCAACACTTGACAGAGTTTATGGGCCATAAAGGTTGTGAAACCATGTGCAACATTGAGGACTGACTGACACTCCCTATGGGTCATGCATGAAAACCCCATCACACGATTTCAACTGGGTTTAACCAGCAAATAATCTAGCCATGTGAGTTGTGGGTACAGGTTTGAGACCTTTTAAATTTGGAGTCTCAAGTCTAATGATTCTGTAGATCACATTTCCTGAAAATGTGGTTATCCTAAATCAAGTTCTTTAGGAAAAGGAATAAGACATTTCTAATAGGCAAAATGTAGAGACAGTGATATCTAGAAAACATAAGGGATCTTTAGAGTTTAGACAACCGAATTGGTTGCCAAACTTGAATGGGAATCCAAGCACTTTAATTATCTGCCTTGATGGTGAATAGATGACATAATTAATAACTATAACACGTGGAAATAGAATTTTTAACAAAGGTCGATAAAACTGAACCTGAATGCATCTTCAAGTTCTTTGTTATCAGGATCCAGTGTCAAACCCTTATAGAAGGCGTCTGCTGCTTCACCATACCTCTGTGATAACAAATGCAACAAATAAATTATAATGTGATTTGTCTAGGAAATAACGAAAAAGCAAATCAGAGGAAAAGACACAGACTTTCAGAATGTTGAGCGCTACGCCTGCCCTGTAGTGTGCCTTTGACCAATCAGGCCTTAAAGATATGCATTCAGTTGCATCCTTTAATGCTTCGGGTCCATCTTGCATACATGCATAACATGCACTCCTATTGGATAGCAGAGTTGCATCTGTTGGAGTAATTTCCAACGCCTACATTTCCATCACCAAAAAGTAGGATTATAAGAATGAAAACGTAAAATATTAAACAAGCAGTTCAGACAGTAAGAAACTAGGACTATTAAAACAAAATCTAACACTAAAAATTGGATGGCTGGAAACTTCATAATGCAATTCATATGACACTAATATAACTGATTTTACCATGGCATAAATATGTTCATAGCTTCCCATAGAACCATGCACGACCAGAAGTTGAGAAACCCATAATAACTACTAGTCAGCTCTTTAAAGATCATAATTACGGTAGCTTTCAGCTGTAAGCCTACTCCGGAAGCATACAGTCATTCTACTGTATAATTGAATGTGATGTATACCTTAGTTTCTCATGTGGTTAAGTGAAGGTTAAAGCAAGCTGATAAAAAAACACTACACTTATATATCACTGTCTTATTATCATCAAAGTAAGTGTACTCTTACATACCACCAGTAAAGTGTCATTCAATTACCATTATGTTATTGAGGGATCATTTGATTTCAAAGTTTAGGGCAATTAAATACCTTTGAGTACCACATTGCTGCCAACGAATACTGCTTTTCCTGAAAAGCTTCTGTGCCCTTCATTTTTTCTTGAAGAACTTTCTCAGAACCTTCAGATTTCTTCTGTTTAAAAAAGTTCGATTTTTGTATTGTTAAAGAATCCAGAAACAAACTGGAAGTACAAGGCATTTAAAATGTAAAGTGGGGGTGATAGCAACAAAGAGTAGAAGATGTGAAAAGATGGTTATAGCACTGATTCATCATAACGTGACACATGTTATCTTTCCTTTAGTGTTCTTTATTCTTTTTGAGCTGCTGATTTATTCCAAAAGATTTAAGCCAAGAAGTGCAGATGAGCTCTAAAGCCTTTAGTTGTTCCCTTGTCATTATAAAGTCTCCAATCCTTACTTCTTAAATTTATAAGAGATACGGCGGTCTAAAATTCTTGATAAAACTTGGCCCTTATTAATGTTGCAATCCCATAGCGTGCAGTTTTAAGAGTTGTATAATGTTGTAAATGTACCTCTAGTTCTGAACATAAGGGGCTGCTATCCATGTAATAATTGTCAGGCACCTGCAGTATTTGATATTGATGCAAATGACATAACAGCTAGACTTGTATGCTGGGCGGAGCCATCTGGCCTTACTTAGCATATTAGAATCAGCTGTACAGGTTGGTATGTCAGTTATACTGTGACTTTGTATTGCACTAAGAAGGTTAGGAAGTGGATAAACTAATTTGGAGCTTGATGGATAATGTAGATCTTTTAAATGGAAAAGAAAGAGCCAAATGATGGAAATGGCTTATACAAAATTTATGACCCAATAAGGTGGAGCGGAGCGGTAGGAAGGTAATCAAGGATTACTATAGGTGCAAACAGACAGGAATATTTCGCCGTATTTTTCTCAACAACTGAAGGAATTCCAACCCTAAGTTATCTCAATAATTACAGATACAAGTCAACTCATCAATTGTGTAAGATAGATTCTGTACCTTCTTCTTTCTGGCAGCCTCAGAATGTACATGCTCCATAAGTCCACCAATGGTCCAACTCGGATATGTTGGAATGCAAGAAGTCACAGGAAATAGAATCTCAACAATTTTACTCTTACCCTTTTTAGCAGCAATTTCTACTGCGGTCATCCCTTCCTGTGTTTCAAAAACAAAAAAGAAGTTTGATTACATAAGCTGGATTACAGGATACCCTACATCCAGTCAACCAGTTCTCTCAAATGGTATTGCCAATTCTCTTGGCTTCTGGTGGAAAAATTAGTCACACACACCCAACCAGAATGCTACTTACATTCTCAAGATACAGGTTTTCATGCAAGTAGGGCATTTTGGCAGAACAGATAGGTTTCAGAAGAAGTTTGAACTGGAGAGAAATTAATTAAAAGGATAAGTATCCGTACAATATCCATAGCATTTGGATCAGCACCAGCCTCTAGTAATGTCACGATAAATTGTGTTAGCCCATAATCTACTGCATATCTCAGAGGGGCAATTCCACTTGATTCGGCATTTGGATCAGCACCAGCCTAGATAGATGCAGAAAAAGAAAGATAAGACTTCATTAGTTATCAAGATATGCAGAAAAATTACATACAAGTTTAGGAAGACAATGCACTACATGTGCCCCAGAGTATTATGCTTTGTGAGTTTTGCACATGTCCACAATTATCTTTCATATTATTATGCTTTTATTTACCTTATGTTCAGGATTTCAGTTTTAATGAATCAGACACATTAATTTTAAGCACATCCAAGTTATGTGCACCTATGACCAGCAAGCTAAACAACTTTTGACATCGTAATTTTCAATAAGGTAAAATGGTAAATTATGGGCGCCGCATCCATGTGAACCACATTAATGCTACTTGGGGTTGATTAACCAGGGTATGGGATACTTAGGGTTCCCGACTCTGGGATTCTGTGCAGCACCAACTTGTGTAACAGTCCACATATGTTGAGTTAACAATTATCTTTGGACCTAGAAAACGAGCTATACACAAACATAAGAAAATGGCACAAACTAAAAAAAGAGATGTTCGGAAGCAAACTAAAATATAACTTCAAAAATTTACTACCAGTTTACTTAGAAATTGTCAAACAGATAAATGAAGGAATGAGTCTGTTCATATAAGCAGGAATTGTAATCTAGATCCACTAGATGTGATTAAATTCCTTCAAAATGTCATTGTGAGTGGATACATAAATAGTTACTACTGTACTCGCAAAATATTTCTTAGAAACCCTCTGAGAAAATAATAAGACATTGTCCCACCAGAAGGTTGAGACCTTTTTGTACCTGTAGTAAAAGATCCGTGCTTTGCGGTGAATCGTTAAGAATACTCGCTATTAGCGGTGTAACCAGTCCCAGCACCACTACGTTAGGCTGCATATAGGAAGAAACATAGATTTAATGAATAGCCCCACCAAGTTGGAAAACCAATAGTAATAAAAATCAGTTGTGCACTACACAAGACTGTTAATGTTTTCAAGTATATAATCTAGTCAGTTTTACAAAAGTAAGTTAAGCAGTTGCATAAAGTTTCTAAAACGCAGGAAAGGTATATCTTCCTCTTTATATAAAAGATAACTGAAAGATTGTTACAATGCCCTGTTATTTTTCTTTGTTGATCAACAACTTGACAAAGATTAGCTGTTTATTACTTTATTTAGTCGAAAAGAGGTCAACTTACATCTGCATGGTGATCCAACAAAAGTTTAACAAAATCAAGCTGGTCAAAAACAGCAGCATAATATATGGGAGTCCCAGATTCAGTCACAAAATTAATGCGAACACCTTTTGAAAGTAACAACTTCTGTATCTTTATATCTCCTGCAAATAAAGCGACATATGAAATCCACGCTTCATTGCATGTCCAATTGCAAAAAAAAGAAAATGATAAAAAAAAATATTATAGAAGAAATAGGCTACGTCTTTATGCTATTTTTGTGATAAAAAGTAGCAACTTCCAACTTGCATGGAAGAAATCTGCATTGCTCTAGTTAGTCCGAGCACCAAGGTTAAGTATTTAGTTATATCTCAAGGTTCACTATAAGAGATTCCCAACATATTCGCATTCAAGTACACATCTAACTCTTCCTAAAGTAAATATCCATGTACGCAAAGTATACATCTAACTCTTCCTAAAGTAAATATCCATGTACAGAGTTTCCGCCTCTATGTGGCAAGAGGTAAGCCGTAAGCCTCAATCTTCCACTGCTCCAGAAAACTCCAAACAACATAAACAGATCCTAACAAATGAACTTATGGAGGATAATAAGTTAACGAGAAAGTCCATCTAAGCCTTAACCAATCAAGCTCATCTAAATAAAGCCTCACAGCAAGAGATTTTTAGCGAAGAAAGCTACATCCCAACAATGTGGATAAAATAACGCACATCTATCAGAAAATATCAGAAATAAAAAAATATTATTATCAAACTGGGATGTATCCAAAAAACAATATTAGGAACAAAATTTTCTTTACATACAGTACCTTCTAAAGGAAATGCTCAGGCCTTGTAGGATGTAGCACAGTCTCAACATAAAATTTGGTTAAAAAGGCAAAGATACGAGGATTTTTTTCCTACCAGGAAAGAATCAGTCTGATATTTTACTTGTATGCGGAAACAGTCATAAGGGGTTATCTACAAGAATGATTTCCTTAGGGTTGATGGTAAGTAGACAGTTCAAGTATTACATGTTCTTAAAAATTCAACTATCGAAACTCTTGAAAGCATAGATTTAGCTAAGCGAAAGATAAAAGAACGCCTTGGTCGATGGTTTTACAGGATACATATAGGTTCCTAAAACTAGAATGTTATATAAACTAGAATTAAGTTACTAGGATATGGATAGCAGGGAAAGTTTAGAATCTTAAATCAATAAGCTAGGGATGGGATTTCCTTGCACGCTAATCTAATCTTTGCACGTCACTATGTCTATTAAGTAGATAGGAAATCTCATTAAGGGAACATATCAACATTTAATGCCACTGCTGTGTCTGGATAAGAAACTGAGTTTAATAAATACAGAGTCATATTGTTTGCACTTACAAAAGATTAAGCGGAAAATATAAACAAGTTCACGCACGCACGCACGCACGCAAACAGACATACATATATATACAGGAAACGGGCAGCTTTATAAGTTCCTAGGTTAAAGATATGGGAGGTACCTCCCAATACAGCATACTGCAAAGGAGCATTAAATGTACTATTTGGGTCATCTGAACCATTAGGATTGGCACCCTTCTCAAGAAGATACTCTACAGAGTTCAAATGACCTTTCACAGCTCCATAACATAAGGGAGTTCCACCTGAAAAAACAAAAACAACTGTAACATAAATTTTTATTTCAGCTAAAGAGGTTTTCCTTTATGATTCACAAGGATATATAGTTGGGAAAAATATCAACATCTAATTGATCAAACAATCCCTTCTAGTTCCATTTCCGTCCCCTGCACTATGTCTGTTCAAGCATTATACGCAAAGCATTCTAGTTCTGTGATATCCTTATGAAGAAGGCCACCGCGAATCAAAAAGTGAACAATAGTGCATGGTGAGCTCATTAACCCCAAAATGATAAAATAAACAAGCAGAAAATTAACAATAAGGGACTTAAAAGTTAACAGAATTACCTAATCAATAACGAAATCCATGAAAATGAAGCAATAAATGGACAATTCTTAATAGTGAAATCTGCTCTCTAGGAGTTTATTTCCTATGAAAACAAGTTCTAAGTTACATAGAAACGGAATCTGAAAAAAAGAAATCAAAACAAAGAACTAAGTCATTGAAAAGAAAGACATACCATGATTATCTTTCACATCCACATCAAGATTCAACTCTTCAAGCAAGTATTTACAAACATTAACACTTCCTCCAACAGCAGCAAAAATAAGAGATCCTCTTCCAAGTTTATCCTTAAGACGTTCGATCGTTATTGCTAATCCATCCCCTTTGCAATCGTACCTTGAAGCTATCACTGAAAATAACCAAAAAAACGAAATACAAATATCTTACATAATCAGAAAAAGGGGAAAAAAAATTCATAAATAATCAAACTATGTATATTTGAGCTTACTCTTGAACTGATCTAGATTCCATGTGTAAGCAGAATTCAGAAGATCAAAATAAGCTGATCTACTGGCTGCAAACAAGTCAAACTCAAAATCAAAATCAAAATAAAAATAGGAGACAAAAAATGCAAGGAGAAATTTGAAGGGTTTTGAGAAAGAAGAATACAGACATGGAGCATAAGATCTATTGATCTCATCTTTATCAGGGCTGGCAACGATATATCGTTGTTTTTGTGGAGCTGCAAAATCAGAAAACCAAAACGTTAAAAAACCTGAAAGAGACTCAAAATCAGAAACTACCTAGCTAGAGTTTTCCAGAGAAATAAAACGAAAATGTAAAAAACCAGAAGGAGATTCAAAATCAGAACTAGAGAAATTAGCTAGCTAAGGTTTTACAGAGAAAGAAAAACGAACTTTGGTTGCTCTCCATTTTAGGGTTTCAACAGTAGAGATTGTTGTTGTCTGTGTGAAAGGGGGAACTTAAAAGAGTGAAGAGAGATTTATTTAGGAAAAACGAAGTCGCGCCAAGAAATGTGAGTGTACGAAACGGTTAGGTGAAAAGTTTACGTATTTGTTGACCCAAAAGTAAGCGGAGGTAGTTAAAACTCACCCCCAGCATTTGGAGCATGGTTCAAGATACAGGCCTGTATTAGCTTCTGTATTTGTTGACTCACGTTCGAAGGATTCAAAAATCGAGTCTAAATGGGCTAAACGAGAAAACGTCACGGGGGAGAATAACTAGAGTGATGCTAGACACACTTCGTTTTATCACTTCAATTCATCCCGAAAGGAAATCGCACGGACAAAACAGTGCGTTCTTAACATCGAGATTGGGAAGGGCAGAAGTGGGGCCTCTGTTTTGTTTCTGTCGGTGAAACCTTTGGTGAAAAACCGAAATCAATCTAGAGTTATCGGAATAACTATGCACGAACATGGTTGCTTGGATCCTACTTGTGATCTGAATCTAACTTGATATCTGACAATGGCCAAGTCGGATGCCAAATTGTTTTTTCCTGATGTTTTATTCGGTGGTACATCTAATTCGCGTTTGAGTCGGGTTTCATTTTATACCGGACTCATTGGGCACATATATGAATGGAATAAATCTTTTGGATAACTCTACTATCTTATTATATTTAAGTCGGATGTAGTGAATTGGATTCAGATGCAGTGAGTTAGATTCAAATAAGTTGGATTCAGTTAATTGAGTCATTAATCCCTAAGAATGCTTCTCCTAAGCATGTGGCTGACTTTAGACCTATTAGTCTAAGTAATGTAGCTTATTAAATAATAAGTAAGTTGCTAGCTTCAATGCTCAAATTAGTTATGGATAAATGCATTCACAGACAACATTGTGATAGCTCATGAATTAGTTGACACTATTAGGAAGAACAAAGCTACAAAAGGTCTAATGGCGGTGAAATTAGATATGTCAAATGCTTTTGACTGAATTAAATGGGTTTTTTTTATTGTAATTCTTAGAAAATTAGGCTTCCATGAGGACTGGTGTACTATGTGATACATGAATGTATTTCTACAGTTTCCATTTATGTGTTATTGAGTTGAATGGATCTCCAGGTGAAGTTTTCTTTCCTACAAGGGGTATTAGACAGGGAGACCCCTTATCACCCTATCTGTTTATTATTGTCATGGAATGTTTTTCTAGAATGTTAATTTCAGCTGAACAAGATAATCTTTTGCATGGTATAAAAGTATCCAAAACTAGCCCCTTTATAAGTCATCTGTTTTTTGCAGATGACTGTCCAATTATTTGTAAAGCAAACCTCAGTAGTGCTAGGCAGTTGGAGAATGTTATTAAGAATTTTAGTAAGTATTCTGGCCAGTCCATTAATTTGGATAAATCTGGAATGGCTTTTAGTCCTAAAATGGATCCTAGAATTAAGAGTCAAATAGTTGGTATCTTAAATATCAAAACATTAGCTCTTCAGGATAAATATTTAGGTGTACCTATTTTAATTTGGCGGAATAAAATGGAGACGTTTGGCCATCTTCAGGAAAACTTTTATGGGAGGATATCCAACTGGAAAGTTAAGAATCTTAACCAACCTTCTAGGACTGTAATGGTTCAGTCAGTTAAGTACTCTAGCCTCACCTTGATGTTTTTCCCATGCCTAAGAAATTAACGAATAGATTAAATGGAATTTAGAGAAATTTTTGGTGGAATAAAAAGAATAGAGGTAAAAGTTTGTTTTTGATAAAATGGGAAAATGTTGTTAAACCAAAAGTGTATGGGGATCTCAACATCAAAAAGATAGCTGAGTTGAATCAAGCTCTTCTTCCTAAATTAGCATGGAGAATGCTGAATGAAAAAAATGCTAAATGGGTTCAAATTTTAAGTCATAAATATTTTCCTGCGCATAATCCTCTGCATTATGTTAACACTGAGGGTTCATGGGTATGGAGGGGTATATGTCAAGGTCTAGATTTGATAAGGGATAATTATTGTTGGGAAGTGGGTGACAAAAGGAAAATATCGATATGGCATGATAGGTGGGTACCATCTAGAACCCAATTACTGTCTTCTAGGTTCAGATCTTCTAATACGAAAATAGTTAATCAGCTTATGATACCTAATAATAAACAGTGAAATTTAGATATTTTGAATACTTTGTTTGATGCTGATGTGGCTAGGGATATTTGCAGGATAAGGATTCACATAAATAGAGAGGACAAACTAGTTTGGACACCAGATTCAAATGGTATTTTCACCGTTAAGAGCGCCTACCAAACTATTGATATGAATGCTGAGAATCATAGTAATGTTAGAGTCCCTACTAATTTCCCATGGAAGCAATTTTGGAAACTAGTTTTGCCATAAAAGATCCTCAAATTTTTATGGAAACGCATACATAGATGTCTCCTTGTCAAAGAGACTATCTCGAGACATATGTCTTCTATAAAGTATGAATGTGTTTTGCATCATTCATCTACTGAAACTATAGAGCATTTACTTTTCGATTTCCCTGTATCAATTCAGATATGGAATTTTGTTAACCCAACTATTGCAGGTACTTTCTCTGGGAAAAGGATTGGTGAGTGGATTGTTAGCTGGTTTGGTAATGTCCCTGAAAGGAATGCAGGGGCTAACCAACATATGATTTTAACTGTTGGATACTCTTTGGAATATCTGGAAAAAAAGAAGTTCCATACATTTTGATAAAGTTCCTTTACATGTCAATAATATTGTAAGAAAAATTAAACGTGAAATGCAGGAGTGGAAGGATAACGAGGAAGATTGTTTGTTCAGCAAAATCAACACGTTTTTTCATCTATTAATGTCCCTTGGACAATCCATCCCTTTACATTTACTAAGATAAACTTTGATGCTTCATATTATAATGAGAGTAACAAAATGGGTATTGGAATAATTGTAACTAGTGATACAGGTGTGACTCTTGAGGCCTGGTGTATCCCAGCAGTAGCAGAAGGAGAGGAGTAAGCTGAAGCAATGGCAGCATTAGAAGCTGTCAAGCTAGCAAGAAGAATGGAAATCACAAATCTATCTCTGCAAGGAGACAGTCTTAATGTGGTTAATGCTTTGAAAGGAAAAGTTGGTCCCTAAAATGGACAAACAACTCAATTATTAGAGATTGTTTAGAACTTCTTTAAAAAATTAATATTTTGGAAGTATCCCATGTTCCTAGAACCAAAAATAGTGGGGCCGATCTGTTATCTAAAGAGGAAAGTAGTAGTAATGGTGTCATTTGTTGGAACTCTATGTTTCCAAGTTGGTTAAGTGATCTCATTCGTGAGAAACTTCTTGTAACTGAACCTTAATCTTAATACAAGCATTCTTTCCTATTAGGAAAAAAAATAGTTAATTGAGTCAGAGAGAAAAAAATGAAAATGTGAGAGAGTGCCTTTGAATATTTTGGGAATACCCTATTCAGTCCTAGTGTTTTAGTTTCTTTAATTGTTCAATCTTCATGAGTACCACGTTTACTCACAAATCTATCCTTATAATTATCTTTTTGTATTCTAAATCTACCCCCATATAAGCGCAGCAGGGTGAATTAAGGCTATAGTTGTAGATGGGAAATGATTTGCTGTTTTTTTAGGAAAGTGAAGAGACGACCGATCGGACGAGACTCCTCAACCGAGCAAACTGCCTAACCTCAAACAGATGCACTGCACGAGAGTGCTTTGAGTTCGAGAGATCAATCTATAGGACTTCGGCCTAAACCAAGTCAATGGCCGTTCCAGAGTCAATTCGGTCACAAAGAGAGAGATGGGTTGATCTGTAGGAGGGAAGCTGAGAATTGTGGGATCAATGATGATCAAGGATTGTTGATGTGTTGAAGGTTTATGCAAGTTAGTGTAATAAGTTTCGAATGATTGAGAGAGTGTTGCTCACACGATGATTCTTGGTTAGACAATGGATTGTCTGTTCAATATCTCGTGGATTTTCTGTCCCTTTCAATCATGGATTCAGAAACTTATTTATATTGTCAGAATAGTGAACCCCTTGATCCCAGAAAGTGTGACGGTTTCTTGAGTGAAAGAGTGGGAAAGTGGGTAATCGTGGTAAAATCAGTTTCATGACATGCGGAGACTTGGTTGATCGTCCATCCACTACTTTGCTAACTCCTTCAACCGCTCGCACGACTTACTAATGTTTCTCATCGTGGATGAACACACGTGCTGTAGGCCGCCAGACCAAAACTCTAACTGATATCCCCCATGTGACGTGATTGATATCTCACGAACGTGGAGTCTGCAAAGCAGACGTGTATTTGATTAGTCAGTCGTTGACTTGATTAGACCGTGAGTCTAAGTTTTATTGAATTGAGCATGATTGACGAATGCTCATTGATTCATGGATTGAGACGTACGGTTCTTATGTTGATATTTGCTCGTCTGAGCAAATATTTTAAATTCGAGCAACTGAGCAAGTATTGCTCGATTCGACGAATTACTGAATATTGATAGTTAGAGCAATATTCGAGAAATTGAGCAAGTATTTTTGTCAATTCGACGAATTACTGAATATTGATAGATTAATCAATATTCGTGCAACTGAGCAAGTATTGCTCGATTCGACGAATTATTGGTAACATGACCCAATAAAATATTAATTAAAATATTGGTAGTCTACCAAACATTATATAATTAATCTGGATGTCGATTACTGGATCAACATAAAATTATTAGTGTTTGAACTTGCTCAGAATGATTATTTGTGGGGCGTTTGTTCGAAACCCTAATTTTTGATCAATTATTCGTCAATTGATGAATTGCTGAAAATAGGTCATGAGTGATGGAGGGACCGACCACATGGGAAGATGGATGACCATGTGGTGCCCAATTGCTCGAGTGAGGATGCACCAAAGTCCTTTGTTGACCGGTTGGTGAAAGAATGATCAAACGCTGGTGTTGATCATTTATTAGAATAATGCTCGTGCGAGCGTTAGGTGATAAAACCTAATTATGGAGAAGTGAGGAACCGACCAAGAGGGCATGAGACCGGCCCTTGGTGGTCGTGGGACCAGCTGATGGTCGTTTGAGCAAATTCCAAGTTGGTTGGAAAGAGTTTGGACCCAATATGAGCAATTGAGCAAATTAGGTCAAAATTCCGAAGATGTGTGGGACCGGCTCCTTGCAAGCCTTAGGGATGGCCTTGGTCGGTCAAGGGAGCATGCCCGTGTCACCATAATTTCCGTATCTCAGTCCTGAGAGTTTTGGTATTTTCTGGTGTGCGTTTGAGCAATATTTTAGATTTTCAGAAGAGTTTGATCTTTGACTGAAATTCTTGATTTTGCTCGAATGAGCAAGTAGAACTTTGCTCGTTTGATCAAAATTTTGAGAATATTAAAATAATAATATTTTTATATTTGACGTGAGTAACCTAGTCGGTCACGTGACCATTTGACTTTTTGGCTTTTTCATGGTTTGAGCAATATTTGAGAAAATATGAAGAAACCATGATTTTTTGTTGAAACGGAGGAGTTTCATGAGATGAGGGAAATAATAATTATGAAAACAAGGAATTGCAAAGTGTGGGACCGGCCACGGCTAGTGAATGGCCGGCCGTCTAGGTAGCCCGGTCCCACAACACCTTTCCCTATTTTATTATTTTTCATGAAACCGTGAAAATATGGAGAAACCGTGAGTTTTGCTCAAACAAGGAAAGTTGCTCAAATGAAGAAGTTTTCATGAGTTCATGAAAATAAGAAAATAAGAAAAATAAAAGGAAGAGGCGTGGGGGACCGGCCGTGGCGGCATGACCGGTCGGCCGGTGGGCCTGATCCCTAGGCGCCTCTTTTATTATTTTTTATCATTATTTTCTCTCTCCTGTTTTGTGTAAGATTCCTCATTTGTCCATATTTTTGAATGCTCGTTCGTGCATTTGGGTGCTCGTTCGTGCATCATTGTTGAGTACACTTGCACCATTTTATTGGGGCTTACTCTGTGATAGTCCAGATGCTCGATTGTTAGATATTTATTATTAATTCATGAAATTCAGCGGAGATTGATTCATGAAATGGAGTAATAAATAAATTGTGTATCTATTACTAATCCATGAATCCAGCCGGGGAATTCAAGGAACAGAGTAATGAGATAAGATGGTTATCTATTACTAATCCATGGAATCAGCCGGGGATAGCCATGGAACGGAGTAATGAGATATAATAGATTATTTTCTAGGAATTCAGTGGCGAATGTCACGGTAGAATTAATCTATTGTAGAATCGAGATATGAGATAGTTGAAGCATCATACTCGTTCTGAAAGGTGTTTAGTCAGGGAACAACGTGCATCGTTTGTGTCCTGAAGGCGTTTAGCCCCCTCAACAAACAATTATATAGGAGAGCCGCCTGAATCTATACACGGTTTCTCTACATAGTCATGGAACAACGAGTGTCGCCGACGTCCTGAAGGCGTTAAGCCCTCTCAACAAACAATTATGTAGGAGGACCGCCCAATCGTTCTTCTATGTAGAGGTGGGTCTCTCTATGTAGTCAGGGAACATCGAGTGTCGCTGACGTCCTGAAGGCGTTAAGCCCTCTCAACAAACAATTATGTAGGAGGACCGCCCAATCATGTTATTCTACATAGAGGTCACGATGAAATGTGTAGCATCGAACGCTCTGCTAGTGGGAGGCCTTTCGAGAAACATATTTATCATGGCTCTAAGAGGAACTCAATCAGAGATCGTGAAACGGTTCACGGATCGTAAAATATGAATCGTCACATGCGTTCCTGAAGCCGGGTCAAAAACATGCAGTATCATGATTTTACGATTTTGAACTTTGTCGAAAATCCACCATCAACATTAAGTCCCCTGCTTAGTGAGGGACAGCCATGTTCCGCAGTAAGCATTAGATGGTGATTTTCCAGTTGACGAGATAAGTAGTTTAACTCAGTCGTACAAAGGTATTTTCAGAATCCTCGATTTACCCCAATGGTGTCATGTACGAGCAAATACCTAGGTGAGGATCCTGACAGTATGATAGAGTGCTATCTCGGGAGCGCGGAGAGATGAAACACTGTTAATTTGGACGATCGTAGGTCCAGTTTTGGTCGGTTTAGCGTTTACGGGCCAGGGCCCAAAAAAGAAATCCTTGTTTTAGGAACAGACGTTTGTTCGTTCGTTAGTTTAAGAAACAAACAATAATCCCTAGCATAAGAGTGTTTTTTTTATTTGTGGGATTTCACAAAATGGAATAAACTCTCATTTCAAAGTTGGATGCTCGGACGAGAGAAAAAGTTTTTTTTTTTAATAGACGTGCGTCTGTTAGTAATACAAATGTTGTCTATGAGCTTTCATGAATTTTTTTATTTTCGATATGTGAGCTTTCATAAAAAATTTTGAAAATATGCTTTCGTTTCAAAGACGGATGCTCACGAGAGGGAGCAAAAATATATATACATATATTTTCAAAGTTACGTGAGTTTCACGTTAAAATATATATTTTTTTGTAAAATCAATGTTTTGATTTTGAACAAAGACAATTATTCACGGTGAAATAATGTTTGTATGTGAGTTTTCACAATTGTAGAATGGACGTCTGTCCAAGTTTTGAAAAACCAATGAATGTTCACACAGTGAAAATTTATGTGAAATCAAATTTTGATTTTCAGCAATTGCTAGAAGTAAACAATTTTTGATAAAATATTGTTTGTATGGATTTTGTGATCTGATAGTGTATGCACAAAAACCAATGAGTGTTCACTCGGTGGGAGTCTCTCACACTTTTGTGGATTGCTCGCATGAAAATCAAGTTATGATTTTGAATAAAAAATTTGCTCGTGTTTGCAGGTTCGAGGAGACGAGCAAATTTTGAAGTATTAACCCTTGTATGACAATCACTACTGTTAGTGGAATCATAAACAGGTAAGAGTTGAAAGTTACCATTTTTGTAAACGCTGTTGTGAGCACCTTTATTCCATGATTCATTGTTTTGTTGAATCCTGCGCTTTGTATGAACGATGTGATGAAGTAGAAATGTTATGCATCTGTCACATCCACTTTGCAAGAATGACTGACTCCCATGATGACACTTCCAAAGATGGTGTTTCCAGAGATGACATCTCTACGGATGCAACTTTAAGAAATGGTACTTCTGGGACCTCTGAGTGATGGTGAGAGATCCTTCATACTGAGTTGTACTCCTGGTTATTTCATTAATTTTATCACAGGATGATTGTGTAGTGAGATCCCGGATCAATGTAGACTTCACGGCGATGGAAGAAAGTCTTCGGGGCGGAGAACCCAGAAGTAAGGACTACAGGATGCTAGTAAATGACGTGCAGTCCCCAACCGTTTCTTTGGTGAGTTGTCGATGTTTCATACGTCCGTACAATTAGGATCACAAACAAATGTTTGTTAATCTCTGAATTTTGCTCCATTGATCATTGACAGTCTTCATCTTGCTCCTGGGCAAACAATTCAGGAATCCAGCACAGATGAGGGAGTTGATGTAAGTATCTCTTTTCGTGCAAGCGATCATGGCATCTCCTTGAATGAAGTAATAATAATTGTTGTTGATGTATCCAGGAGGAGATTATTGCGGATAAACAACATATTGATGAAGCACATTCTTCCCTGGAAAATGAGGAGACGGAGAATCTTTAAAACTCAGAACTAAATGGAGGTAGTAATGCCACTAACGGTGACTTCAACAACATTAGTCCTTCGAACGGCTTAGAGACTCCTCAAGTAAGTTTTCCTCCTTTGATTTCTTCATAGAAGTATGAAATTCCTGACTTGTGAATGAATAAATGAGAATCCATACGAATATATGAGAAATTTTGCCGAAATACATCACCAGAAAAATCCAGACTTCAGTCTTTCAGTAAAAACGCTGTAGAATCTTCGTCCGATGTCATATTTTCGCGATCTACCCATGGTTTTTCATGCCCATGAAATTTCCAAGATTCAGCTCAGAATATTTTTGAGTTTTGAGCATATTTAGGGGTCAAAATAGGTGAAACAGTAAACTTCCAGGAGACTTCTAGAAAATTTTCATCTGGCATGTAGTCCAATGTTTTGGACACATCTCTTTGCTCGTTTATCCAATTGCTGTGAATTTTGGATATGTTGTAGAGGACATCCATACGAAGATAATGATATATGAATAATCCTTATATTCCTTACCAATTTCTCCCAGATCGTCGCTTTGTACAGGGAAGTGTAAAATCACTTCAGACAGTCTTGCTGTAAAACGTCTCTTTTGTTTCTTTAGACCATTTGCTTGTGTCTTGAACGCTTGATGAAGGATTTCAATGCTATTTATTAATTCTAAATTTGAACCCCTTGATTGAAACATGAGCATGGTGCTTGCAGTGCCATCTTTTTTCTGTCAGTCGTAGAAACATCACTTCTGAAACCCTGGTCACATGACCATAACTGAGGTTGCTCTCAAAAGGGGATGATGTAATGACCATGGTTGCATGTTCCAGTGGTAGAATTCCTTTTATGATGAATGATTAGCACAGGAGAGTCCGGTGCCACAGGTCTTGGACTGTGAAACTGATCGTCATGACGATCAGTGGACCGTCAGTCCCCAGTATTTTGTTAAGTCTCTCCCTTTCGTTTTCCCTTCTTCTGGGAGGACCTAGATAGAGGACCCAAGTACAAAAGCTTGATGTAAAGACCTAGGTGGTCGAAGTTGGATGTACCTTGATGAAGGACTTAGTGGAAAGTCCTGGAGGACACCGATTGACTGTGGAAGTTATGAATCCCGTCTAAGAGTTGCTGCTTGCATGTTGTATACTCTGGAAGCTGTAGGAACCTCATACGACGTCGGAATTCGGTGCTTGACCCCAACTTTTGAATCTAAGAGACTGAGTTATCATATGAGAAAAGATTCGCTCCATTTGGAGTTGTGTAGGGAAGTCAATGACGCATGCACATTCATAACTTGTATTCCCGTGCAAATTTTCAGATTCCATAGACCTGACGGTAAATGCCATATCTTTCAGCTTGAATGTCCGATTGATGCGCCCTTTTGGTATGTTGTAGCAGAGACATAGACGAACATCTTTCGTTGAGGAAGCATCGTCCCATTCCTCACCCATTGGTACGTTTTTTTAAACCCTTGGCCTGAAGTATGTTGTACTTCATTTGTAGAGGCGATGAGAATATCTTGTAGAAGACTTTGGCTTGTGTCCTTCCATCGTGCAAGATTTTGGAAAACGCTCATGTTAACATGTTTTCACGTCTACACATCTTGATATGAATCATTAGTGATTGAAGAAGTCCGCTTCATCGAGAAATACTTCAGATTAGTTGATAAAGCCCTATCATGAGGATGTTGCTCCTGAGACCGTTGTTGATGCTGAGATCACGATTGAATTCTCTCCAGAAATTATTGTTGATGCTGAGACCATGAATGGATCTCCTCCACATATCCTTGTTGATGCGATACTATGGTTGGATTTTGAGTTTCTCCAGAGACCAAAAAGGCTAGAACCATGATTATCGATATATTCTTTGCTCCTCAATCCAGTGAGCCTTTACATTCACGAACTAGTTTATGGGTTGAGCATTCTTAAGATGAAGGTGTACTGGGAGTTCAACCCAAATTCTCCTGAACATTATGACTTTACCGTGAAGTGGTTTTGTCAGGGAATTGATGTTGTTGCGGCAGATAGCAGCAGCAGTCTTCATTCTGAATGTTATTGGTGAAGAGAGGAAGTTCCTCAGTCATGCAAAGGCTTGTGATGTAGAGAGATCCCGTTGATGAAGTTTCATGAAATTACATCAGGTTGCAATAACTTGTTATGTGGATAACATTTATTGAAATAGAATCGATTTCTCCAATAAGATCAAGTCCCAGTGTATGTTGAAGGAGTTTGTGTCATCCATGGATGAATGATGTTGCATATGCTTCAGAAGTCTTATCATGGGATAATGAAGACTTATCGATTATAGTTCAGTTACACTTTGATCGTGCTGGTGTTGAATCAGTGTGTCATCATCGAGATATTTGTGCTGAAGCCAGATGCACCATTATCGAAGGTGTACTCTTTGATTGGGAGTACAATTTGAAGGCTTCTTAGATGCTTGAGCGTTGAAGCGTCATATCCCTTAAGCACCGAATGTCTTAGGTTTGATCATCTCTGCCCTGAATAACTTATGTCGATTCAGTATTCCTTTCGTTACGGTAGTGGGATTCAACACTTGTGCAGACATCAGAGATTTCTGATTTTGTGGCACACATGGACACTCCTGCAAGGCTATGTAGAAATGCCCAAAGTGTTTTTTACCATGCTCCGTACATCCTCTCAGTAATGAATGTCTCAGTGAGATGCTCGATTCGGGGAGGTGTCAGATTCAACCACTTAGAAAAATACTAATACGGTGAAGCTACCATTCATAACGTCTTGCAATAGCAGAATTGAGTTCCCGTGCTAGGATAGCATGTGAGGAAATAAATGACACAGACATGAAATGAATGAGACTTGCTTGAGTGTGGAACCTCTTGATGAATGTCTATGCATCTTTTGCAGGTTCTTGCTTCAACCTCGTCAAAGTTCGAAATTCCCCTAAGTGCTCTGATGATGGAATATCCGCCAAATCTTATGGATCAGAACTTTGTCAGTAGCCATCTTTTCATCATGGATCCACGCTTGTCTAAAGAACATGTCATATCCTGGATCTTCCTGATTATATGAAACTTGGTTTCTGTCCTGGTTGAACTTATGTTCACTTTGAGAGTGATGTAGCCATAAGTATTTCCGAGCGTTCCTTCAAGGTCTCTGATTGAGACGGGATCACGAGTAGCTTCTTATCGAATGGTGCCTGTGGATCTGAGGGTTTTCAGTAGAATGTTGTTGATGGCGGTGTCAGCATCGATCAACATTCTTCCAAATTCATTTCCTATGAGATGGACTGTGGTAAGCAGTCCCCAGTCGTGCATCTCCTTGTATGTGGATTAAGGTTCAAGGAGAATTTCTGGGATTGACAAACATCTTTCATAATGTAATTCGTTGTTGTGAACATGTCTTTTCTTTGTGCCTTAGACAGATAGAACAATTCACATATATGTTCGACCAAGGATTGAACTGCTTCGTCGAAAGGTTGCTTTGAGAGATTGATGTCCTGTGATTCTCCATTCTTCTTTGGTTGGCTCTCTTCTGATGAATGGAAATTTGATTGCACCATATTGAATCCAGACTTCCAGTAACTCGATCAGTTCTTCAATGGGAAGAAGGAAGTTTGAGCATCATTTCGCATTTGATCATTTCCCATTCGTTGATGCCGGGTCGAGGTTTGTGCAAGATTGGTTATCCTTTCTTTGCGCTTTCGGAGGAGATTGGGATGTTGGAGAAACGTTCTTATGTTGTTGCGCTTAGGCTTTTCTCTTGCTCCCTTCAGCAACATGCATGGAAAGTTGGAGATTGTACTGCTTGTTGATCAAGCGCCTTACACTGCCTCGAGTTTCTCGCGGTTCCTCGACTTTTGTGGCTATTGTTTTTTCCAGTAAGGCCGGAGCAGTAGTTGCTGATTTCTTGGCTGCTTCATGAAGCTCTAAGAAAGTCTGGAACCGAAGATTTTCCAGCAAGGTTCTGTAGACCAGGATTATTCTGTTGATGCACAAGTCCACCAGTTGTTGTTCAGTGACATTCGAGTCATGACAATCCAAAGCTTGGACTCTGAACCTCTTCACATAATCGTTCGGATGTTCATTGTTCTTCTGAGACATTCTTCCTAGGTCAGAGAGAGTAATTTGCTCTGAGACGAAGAAGTACTTCAGGTAGAAAGCGTTAACCATCTTTCCCCAACTAGCGATGCTCCCTAGTTCAATGTTGTTGTACCATGTGTATGCTCGGTCTGTCAAGGATTTCGAGAATTCCTTCAGACGGACGACATGGTTGTGTTTGTGTTTTCCTAGTGCTTCCAGGAATCGAGAGACATGTTCTCGAATGTTCCCTATTCTATTGTACAATGTGAACGTTGGAGAGGTATAAACCGAAAGAGGAATTCTTTGCGTAGCAGCATGATATGGAGGTTGATGATGGTGAACAGATGGCATTTTGTCTTTTCTTCTAAAATCTTCCATAAAGCGTTCCAAGTCTTCACGGGTGATGAAGCCTGCAGGTTCTTTAGTTGGTGGGTTAGGATTTGTAACTAAGCCTGACCTAAGATCAACCATTTTGCGAAATTTTGAGATTGCAACCGAGAGATTAATCTCCCACTGTGGTCGCCAATCTGTAGATGAGAAAACGATTTGCTGGTTTTTTAGGAAAGTGAAGAGACGACCGATCGGACGAGACTCCTAAACCGAGCAAACTGCCTAACCTCAAACAGATGCACTGCACGGGAGTGCTTTGAGTTCAATAGATCAATCTGTAGGACTCCGGACTAAACAAAGTCAATGGTCGTTCCAGAGTCAATTCAGTCACAAAGAGGGAGATGGGTTGATCTGTAGGAGGGAAGCTGAGAATTGTGGAATCAATGATGATCAAGGATTGTTGACGTGTTGAAGGTTTCTATAAGTTTGTGTAAACAAGTTTCGAATGATTTAGAGAGTATTGCTCACACGATGATTCTTGGTTAGACAATGTATTGTCTGTTCAATATCTCGTGGATTTTCTGTCCCTTTCAATCATGGATTCAGAGACTAATTTATATTGTCAGAATAGTGAACACCTTGATCCCAGTAAGTGTGACGGTTTCTTTAGTGAAAGAGTGGGAAAGTGGGAGATCGTGGTAAAATCAGTTCTATGTCGTGCGGAGACTTGGTTGATTGTCCATCCACTACTTTGCTAACTCCTTCAACCACTTGCACGACCTACTCATGTTTCTAATCGTGGATGAACACACGTGCTGTAGGCCGCCATACCAAAACCCTAAATGATATCCCCCATGTGACGTGATTGATATCTCATGAACGTGGAGTCTGCAAAGCAGACGTGTATTTGATTAGTCAGTCGTTGGCTTGATTTGACAGTGAGTCTAAGTTTTGTTGAATTGAGCATGATTAACGAATGCTCAGTGATTCATTGATTGAGACGTACAGTTCTTATGTTGATATTGCTCGTCTTTGCAAATATTGTAAATTCGAGCAACTGAGCAAGTATTACTCGATTCGACGAATCACTGAATATTGATAGTTGGAGCAATATTCGAGCAACTGAGCAAGTATTTTTTTCAATTCGACGAATTACTAAATATTGATAGATTAATCAATATTCGTGAAACTGAGCAAGTATTGCTCGATTCGACGAATTATTGGTAACATGACCTAATAAAATATTAATTAAAATATTGGTAGTCTACCAAATATTATATAATTAATCTGGATGTCGATTACTGGATCAACATAAAATTATTAGTGTTTGAACTTGCTAAGAATGATGATTTGTGGAGCGTTTGTTCGAAACCCTAATTTTTGATCAATTGTTCGTTATTTGATGAATTGATGAAAATAGGTCATGAGTGATGGAGGGACCGACCATGTGGTACCCAATTGCTCGAGTGAGCGCGCACCAAAGTCCTTTGTTGACCGGTTGGTGAAAGAATGATCAAACGTTGGTGTTGATCATTTATTAGAATAATGCTCGTGCGAGCGTTAGGTGATAAAACCTAATTATGGAGAAGTGAGGAACCGACCAAGAGGGCATGAGACCGTCCCTTGGTGGTCGTGGGACCAACTGATGGTCGTTTGAGCAAATTCCAAGTTGGTTGGAAAGAGTTTGAACCCAATATGAGCAATTGAGCAAATTAGGTCAAAATTGTGAAGATGTGTGGGACCAGCTCTTTGCAAGCCTTAGGTATGGCCTTGGTAGGTCAAGGGAGCATGCTCGTGTCACCATAATGTTCGTATCTCAGTCCTGAGAGTTTTGGTATTTTCTGGTGTGCGTTTGAGCAATATTTTAGATTTTCAGAAGAGTTTGATCTTTGACTGAAATTCTTGATTTTGCTCGAATGAGCAAGTAGAACTTTGCTCGTTTGATCAAAATTTTGAGAATATTAAAATAAGAATATTTTAATATTTGACGTGAGTATCCTAGTCGGTCACGTGACCATTTGACTTTTTGGCTTTTTCATGGTTTGAGCAATATTTGAGAAAATATGAAGAAACCATGATTTTTTGTTCAAACGGAGGAGTTTCATGAGATGAGGGAAATAATAATTATGAAAACAAGGAATTGCAAGGTGTGGGACTGGCCACGGCTAGGGCATGGCCGGCCGTCTAGGTAGCCCGGTCCCGCAACACCTTTCTCTATTTTATTATTTTTTCATGAAACCGTGAAAATATGGAGCTCAAACAAGGAAAGTTGCTCAAATGAAGGAGTTTTCATGAGTTCATGAAAATAAGAAAATAAGAAAATAAGAAAAATAAAAGGAAGAGGCGTGGGGGACCGGCCACGGCGGCATGACCGGCCGGCCGGTGGGCCCGATCCCTAGGCGCCTCTTTTATTATTTTTTATCATTATTTTCTCTCTCCTGTTTTGTGTAGGATTCATCATTTGTCCATATTTTTGAATACTCGTTCGTGCATTTGGGTGCTCGTTCGTGCATCATTGTTATGTACACTTGCACCATTTTATTGGGGCTTACTCTGTGATAGTCCAGATGCTCTATTGTTGGATATTTATTACTAATTCATGAAATTCAGCGGAGAATGATTCATGAAATGGAGTAATAAATTAATTGTGTATCTATTACTAATCCATGAATCCAGTCAGGGAATTCAAGGAAAGGAGTAATGAGATAAGATGGTTATCTATTACTAATCCATGGAATCAGCCGGGGATAGCCATGGAACGGAGTAATGAGATATAGTAGATTATTTTCTAGGAATTCAGTGGCGAATGTCATGGTAGAATTAATCTATTGTAGAATCGAGATATGAGATAGTTGAAGCATCATACTCGTTCTGAAAGGTGTATAGTCAGGAAATAACATGCAGCGTTGGTGTCCTGAAGGCGTTTAGCCCCCTCAACAAACAATTATGTAGGAGAGCCGCCTGAATCTATACACGGTCTCTCTACATAGTCAGGGAATAACGAGTGTCGCCGACGTCCTGAAGGCGTTAAGCCCTCTCAACAAACAATTATGTAGGAGGACCGCCCAATCGTTCTTCTATGTAGAGGTGTGTCTCTCTATGTAGTTAGGGAACAACGAGTGTCGCCGACGTCCTGAAGGCGTTAAGCCCTCTCAACAAACAATTATGTAGGAGGACCGCCCAATCATGTTATTCTACATAGAGGTCACGATGAAATGTGTAGCATCGAACGCTCAGCTAGTGGGAGGCCTTTAGAGAAACATATTCATCATGGCTCTGAGAGGAACTCGATCAGAGATCGTGAAACGGTTCACGGAGGGTAAAATACGAATCGTCACATGCGTTCCTGAAGCCGGGTCAGAAACATGCAGTATCATGATTTTACGATTTTTACCTTTGTTGAAAATCCACCATCAACAATAGTCATTTTGAAATTACCCACAGAAAACAATTTCACATGGCTTGCTTGGATTTCATGTCTGTATTAACTTATAAGTTTCTTCCGGGTCATCGGATAAGGATACTAATTGCTTTTCAAAACCTAAAAAATGAATCATACTTTATCAATGTTATATTTGTAACTTTTGCATATTATCTTGAAATTAAAATAAAAATTCTTTTATGGGGTCCTTTTTGTCTTTTGGAGGGTTATGATGTGCTTAGGCCATTCGTTCCATAAAGCTAAGGGGTGTCCTAATTGCAGGAAATGACAAAGTTACTTGTTAATTAAGGTAACCTAATCTAGTTTAAAATCTAATCTAATAACCATTTAAATGTAATACCATAAATCTAATGTTAAATAATTAACAAAAACAACTTCTTATCTTCTTCCCCTATCCGAACTGCTTTCATTTAAAATTTTCCTATTCTACTCAATAACAGTTTATTGTTGTCAATTAATCGTCGATTCATAAAATGATTATCATCGATTAATCTTTTTTATAAATGGCTCGATATAAACAAACCCATAGGGATACGGTAGTGAATCTGTGGATTCTGGTGGCGGTTAATCAACTAACTCAATCACAAGTTGAAGAATAGGTTGAAAGACGAATTAAAGCACAAACTAAGCCTCCAAGATGAGAAAAAATCCTTGATCTTCTCACTATATCCTTGAAAATTTTGATTAGTAATCATCAAAATAGGGTAAAATGGAAGTTGCAGGGTGATGTTCGGCTAGGAAATTTGTGAAAAATCCCTTATTTTTCTAGCCGCACTTTTAAATATGAAGGACACAAATAACTACTCGGTTACGAAGAAAATTATTTGTTCCTGGCCAAATCTATATTATGTAAAACTTTTCATTGAGTTCGGCGAAATATTTTTCTTCCTAGACGAACATATTATTAGAGTATTGCACAGTTGAATCTACCAAGCATTGTTATTTCAAGTTTGGTTGTCAAGTTTAGTTCCAAAGCTCGTCGTCACTTGATTTAATTACTAGAGTCAACTTTGTTAGGTTAGACTAGGAACATAAAAATGTTGAGAATTGCTCTAATTACTCATGAAGAACCTAAAAACGTGTCGGCATCAACAAAGACATCATCCATCAGTTCGAGGTTAATTGGTAACATCAGAATTGACTTGTTCCACTTATATTTTTTGTTATGTCAAGTCAGTATTTATTGAAAACATAACATACGAAGCAAAGTTTGTTTACATGTCTCTAGTATTGATGACTTGATCACTATACTATGATCAAAGTATAAAAGAATGATATACTAGTTGTTTTTATAACTTGAGTATATGGAGTTACGAAATATAGTATATCTATGGACTTCGTAAATTGGCATTACTCTAATTGGTAATTTATTATTATTTAGTGTATCAAACTTTCGGATGAATACCTATCTTGGGATTATGTTTGAAAGAATTTCATAAACATAGTTTAAGGAAATAGACTTGCCAAATAAGTTTAGTAGTTGAAAGTTGAATTCAGATCCTAAGTTTATGACCTATCTCTTGTAGCAAGAACCATCCTGACAGATTTTAATCATGTTTTATATTTTCAATATGTTTGTAGTCTTTGGGTTTTGCAAACATCGAGATGTGCACATGTTAGAGAATCGCTCAGTCAAACCCACAAGTTTTGGCATGTCAAGCTTGTTGTCAATTTTAGTTGATCAAAACTATGTATTGATTTATAGTTTACTAAAGTCAGTCTCGGACTAGAAATACAACATGAGTTGAATATCAGTATTCACCAATCGACCTTGAAGATTGAAGGCTGAGGAATGACGGCCTCAACAACTTCATCAACAAATGTATATGAAGAATGACTATCTTATTTACTCATATTATCTACCATTCTATCTACTGAGACAAGTCATGTGATTTTAATGTTAAAATGACAAGGGTACAAAGTACACCATAATCTTTTCGATAGCAGCATACATAGACACACCTTGTATAATCTTGTAAAGACAAATAAATCTCAAAAGACTATTTCAACAAGATGTACACTGGTATATAGCTTAAGTTTGAAACCGAACCATCTATGGGATCGTACCAAGTGTATGATCAATGTACAAGTGTATTTACTTTAATTATAAATATAAATACAAAGCGATATAATACGGAAATAAATTAAAATTATAAGATATCCCAAGCTTGCTTCGACATAGTGCACGCAGACACATGATGTTGAAGGTCTTGGCTTATGGCATGGATATTGATAGCGTTCAGTCCATCAGAATTATGTTTAGTATCACTGATTTCATCATCGCTATAAGTAACTATGTCCATTGCAACAAATCTTACACCTTCAACAACTGTTGGCGCATTATACCCCTTTATGACAAGACCCATGTCTGAAAGTCACGAGCTTATAAGAAGGAGCGCATATCTATTTTCCACCATAAGTAATTTTTTCCATCGAAAGTTGGTGGTACGTAAAAAGAGCTTGCACTCTTATTAATAGATTCAGATCACCACAAACACCGACTTGTTAGGTCTTAAGGTGTTTTCCTTCTCTGATACCAATTGAAAAAAATAAGGTACCAAGTATACCACCAACTTTTTCGTTCGGCAACCTGTATTGAAAAAACATAATACAATTGCGAGTATACCAACTTAACTATCCTTGAACAATATGTATATAGAGTTTATATCTATACCTCTTCAGAATCATAAAGTGAAGACAACAAAGTCTGTGAACCTTATTGTATAAAAGAGTACGTATACGATCTCAAAAATAAATATCTAAGATCAATCTAGTCGTATCCAAATAATTTAATCTAAATTCTGCCTAGTATGAATTCTACAAGAACGGGTCTCGTAATTGATCACAATTAAGATGGACTTCTCCAATAGAATTGTTTACGTACTACTTGTGTTATTACTATTATAAGGATAAGGATAAACAATATAATGCGGAAAATAAAAAACACAAGATACCATAAGTTTTGTTAACAAGGAAAAATGTAGTTGTTGAAAAACCCCGGGACTTTTCCACATTTGGACACCGGACTGTATTAAGCCGCTACCGAGACTAGCCAACTATCAGACTTCATAGTGGAATGTAGTTGACACCAAATCTACCCTTCAAGCAACTCAGTTGCAGTCGTGCTTCTCACGTCTCTCGAACCTCACAAGGCTCTACGCAATTGATTCCCTTAACTGTCGTCCTTTATAGCCTAAGATTTGCTTCAGCCTAAGTGAAATTTTTTGACACCAATCTTCCTCTAACAGATAAGCCTTTTTGATATTCCTCTAGATCAATAAATCAAGGCTTGGAATCTGTTTGCGATAGACAAAGCTAGAAAACCTCATAAATCCAGAACACTTACACTCAGTTAGATGAAAAGTCTAGATTATTAACCACCTCTGGAAAAAAATCTTAAACCGATCAATTTAGAAGAGATTTAGATATCTATCTTGAGGAATCACAAAGTCTGAGACGAGAACTTTGATATTTCTATTTATCCCTTTCCTGGAAGAGATTACTAAAACATCGGTAACAAAATGAACTAGATCGGGATACACAAAATATCAAGGTAAAGATAATCAGACCTGGCTTCATGGATCCCTAAGTGAAATCATTAAGTCGTAAACCTAATTATGTTTTATCAGAGGAAACCTAGGTTCATAGAGGACGAAGTACTCTAACAAACAACTAGGACACATAAGTGTTGGGGATCAAATTTCCTGGTTTTTTGAGTCTTTATATTTATAGATTTTCCAAGACTAGGGTTGCTTAGAATTCAGGCTAAGATAACCTAAGATTAAATCAAACAATTTCTCTGTTTAGATGAAACTCTTTTTAGGAGTTCATATAAGCATGTGATAAGTTTGTCCTTAAATCATATAAAAGAATATAAACTATGGTCTAGGATATTGGAACCATGTATAATGATAGTTCTTGGCAAATACGTTTTTCGAACTTATAAGCAAAGTTGTGTTCATTTAAAAACTTATGACTTGAATCATGATGCACATACACAAGGTTTTTTAGTGATCAAGATGTCTTAGAGGTGCTTATGAGAGTCATAGAAATGCCAAATGTATTCTAGAAAATAGTATGAATACATCTGTTTTAGTTCGTAAATAGAAATGGAATAAGTTAGGGCTTTGTTAATAACCTCAAACAGAAGGATGATGAGTTCATTGATGCCTATACGTATTCAGGTTCTTCAAAGTAACAAGAGCAAGTCTTAATATTTCTATGTTCCTAGTCTAACCTAATGAAGTTGACTCTAGTAATCAAATCAAGCATCTTCAAAATTTTGAACTAAAATATGACAACCAAACTTGACATACCAATGCTTGATGGGTTCAACCGAGCAATGCCGTAACAAATATAGTGATGAACATTGCAAGGCAGAATGCAATCCATAAGGAGTGGTCAAGTTAGTTCTTAAAGTTCATAAACTGTTATACCAGTTCACGAACTTGAACTTATAAACATAAAAACTTGAATTGGCATACACGAACTGATTTGCTCAGTTCGCAAACTAGTGGATTTTGAGATTGTGTTGGATACTATTTAATTCTATAGTACCCGAACTGATTTATGCAGTTCACGAACTAGTTGATTTTGAGTGTTTCATGTACACTTTTTATTTTCAAGTACACAAACTGTTTTAGGCATTTCACTAACTTGTCAATATAAAAGGCTCCAAAGTTCAGGAGATTTTTTAGTTCACAAACTGTTTTGACAATTCAGGGACTAATTTGGTCTTATGACAAATTAAGTTTTTCGGGTCTATAACTACTTAACCTTGGCTCTCTGGCAAACCACTTGGTGCATTACGTATTCTTATGGTTGCACACATCTTCTTTGTGATTCAAATAAAACTTCTCACATTATTTTAGCATAACTATACGGAGAAGTTTATCTTGCTTGATTACAAAGAAATTCGCAAACATGAAAACTAGTTCGCGAACATGTTTTGTTTAGCATTGTTCATAAATATAAATATAAGAATCCATGCACACTAGAATCTTAATCCCGATACTTTTTTTGGCGTCTTGGTTGTGTCTAGAGCCGTCCTCTAAATCGTAGGTTTCTTCTGGTGAAACGACATTAGGTTACGAATTTGAAAGACTTCACTAAGGGATCCGTGAATCCCGGATGGACTATCTTTTACCCGATAGTTCTAGTTATCTGAATCTTCTTCTTATCGATTTTTTAGTTGTTTAACTATAGATCAGGAACTTAATAGACGGAAATCACAAAGTACCATTCGTCTCAGACTTTATGACTCCACAAGATAGAAATCTAAATCACTTATGGTTTGACTTCTTTAGATTTTTCTTGTGAAGGAGAATTGATTAGGCATCTCTACAAGGTTTGAAGAGAATAAGTTCAACCTAATCTTGAGTTTGCTTGATATTTAATTTTCTTAAAGATCTCTCATAAGCATATAGATTTACATACCTTGATTGAATATCTTTCTGAATGAAATCAAATAGGATTTATGTTAGAGGCAAAATAGTCATAAAAGTCTTCACTTAGGTTGAAGCAACTCTTAGGCCTGTAAAGGATGCCAGCTAGAGGAATCGTGTTGTTAAGATCTTTCGAGATCCAAGAGACGTAAATGAGCACAGCTAAAGATGAATTACTCGTAGGGTAGATTTGGTGTCAACTACATTCCATTCTTGTTAATAGGTAAAAACGATTTACAGGTTTTTGTGTAAAGTGGTGGAGTAGGCAAGTGCTCGATCAAGCAAATCGTCTAAAACCTTTAACAGATGCACTGCATGGGAGTGTTTTGAGAGATCGATATGTAAGACTCCAGCCTAAATCAAGAAGTGGTTGTTTCATAGTCAACTCAATCACAAAGGAATGAGAAGGGTCGATCTGTAGGGATGGAAGATGAGAATCGTGAGATCAATGTGTTATGTACCTAGATGTACAATAACATGATCTGGATCATAAACACTGATAATATCTCAATTCTCACGAATCAAGCCTATTGGTTCCAAAGAACACAACCTAAATCGATAATTTGATTATAATTTGCTTAATCTTCTCATTACAGAGACACTAGCCTTATATAGCTAGGTATACCTAACTAGGTCTAACGATCATTAAGCCACACAAATGGTTACATCTCAACCATCTATTACACTAATCATTAACTACTAATTAACTTTAATAGACTACTAATTAACAATTAATATTATAGACTAACTACCATCATGATTATGATATTGGCCACCCTCATCTCTTATGCAGGTACATGACACTACCACCCTGATTATCATATGGGCCACCCTCATCTATTATGCAAGTACATGAAAATCCCCACTCCTTTAAAACATTCTTGTCCTCAAGGATATGAACTGAGTTTCAAGGCCACCCTCCTCTCTTATGCAGGTACATGTTGATTTTTGCGAGCGTTGAAGAGTCATCTGTGGTAGCAACGGTAAGAGCATCAATGGAATAATGTAGATTGCAGTGCGAAAACCACTGAAGGGGTTGTGCTTATAAAGTGTCATCAGGTGAGCAAGACTAGTAACCCTGAGAAGCAACTGACCATACAGTTCTAGTGTACTGCCACCCTCATTTTTCTTTTCCATTTGAAGTATCAAAATAAACCAGAGAATATAACCTTGTTGCGGCCTTTCAGTAACCAGCTGACTAGCATCACACCTTTCTCCATTTATAACAAACTCAAACACATGCAAGATTCCAGACCACGGAACAAAATGGTACCCAAATTCCAAAATCAGCTCATGAGCAGATATGCCATTACAAGGATCCGTGAAATTCAACCTATTACTAGCAATCAAACAAGAGGTAAGGCAGAATTCAGAAATATGTCTATCAAAAACAGAACCTCTCTCAATAGGTTCAATTTCTTTATCACGATCAAATACGAGGCGAATATACCCAGCAGTAGGTAAACTGGTACATATAGAAGTAATCAGAAGTATGTATATGAAGAAGTATACCTTGATGAAGTCAATTGTGTAGGAAGGAAATTGTGTAAGAAGCATATAAAAATAATTGACAGTGAAATTCTGATTTCTTGTGGTGCAATGCTTCTCCACATAATATACATCTCTTTCACTAATCGAAAATCTCCCATAGACCTCGGATGTAAGAAAATTTAGCAGGATATGAGCATCAGTACAAAAAAGCAGGTTAACTTCCATAGGTTTTGGCAACCACTGCTTGTGCTCTTGTTCCCTTGCACGAATCTCCCACAATTCAGCAAGTATGAATGTTGTAGCATCACCACTATTCAATCTCCACACTACACTCTCAGCTAAGTGACTCAAAATTCCAGTTCTCGCAGCCATTGTAACAGTCAGTTTCCTCTCATCAACAATGTCAACATCAGTAAAACACAGGAGAACAATGAATTGTACATCCAAAAAGTCTGAGTGCTAGCCCAAGCTAGGAATGAAAAAGCGGGGGTCTAACAACCACACCCAATATTTCGATTAGGCAATCTGTATGGACTAACTCCAATATATTTCCAAGAGAATCAACCAGACAGTCATACTCAATCAAGGAAAATACATCCAAGAGTTATATCTCTGTTTCTCAATGTAATCAGCAAATCAAAAAGTTAGAAATCCGCGAGCCTTATTATTATGAGAAACAACTTGAATGGTACCAAAGACCAATGTTCAAGTGTCAATCAATTTATATCAACAACCAAAGGTTGGATTATCTAATTGATTAAACTACGCACAACCTGTGATATTTCTATTATATAAACAAATATAATGCATAAAAGAAATAACACATACACCAAAAATTTTGGTAACGAGGAAACCGCAAATGCAGAATTGAACACCACACTGTATTAAGCCGCTACAGACACTAGCCTACTACCAATCTAACTTCGGACTGGAATGTAGTTGAGCACTAATCAATATCACACTGATCAAGGTACAGTTGCACTCCTTACGTCTCTGAACCCCAGCAAGATTCTAAGCACTTGATTCCTTTAGCTGATCTCACCCACAACTAAGAGTTGCTACGACCCAAAGTCGAAGACTTGATAAACAAATCTTTCTCCGCAAAAAAGTATATTGTATAGATAAATCTTTCTCCACAGATAAACTTATGAGTTTTTCTCTATCTTTTGATAAATCAAGGTGAACAGGAACCAATTGATAAACCGGACTTATATTCCCGAAGAACAGCCTAGTATTATCAATAACCTCACAATAATCTTAATCGATTAACGAAACAAGATATTGTGGAATCACAAACGATGAGACGAAGATGTTTGTGACTACTTTTCAATCTTTCTTATCGGAGAATAAATCTCGAGAAAATCTTAAAGAAGATTGTACTCAATCACGATAGAAAACAACAAGATTTGAACACACAACTACAGAGAAAATAGTTGGGTCTGGCTTCACAATCCCAATGAAGTCTCCAAGTCGTTAAACTACAGGGTTTTGTTAAATACCTAAGGTTAAAGGAGAATCGACTCTAGTCGTAACTAGTATCACATAGGAGGTGTGGGGATTAGTTTTCCCAGTTGCTAGAGTTCTCCTTTATATAGTTTTCAAATCAGGGTTTGCAATCTAAGTTACCTTGGTAACAAAGCATTCAATATTTACCGTTAGATGAAAACCTGATTAGATTCATGCTAATATCTTTCAACCGTTAGATCGAACTTAGCTTGTTATACACAAATGAAATGTACCATCATTTAGATAAAGGTAACCGTACTTAAACGTGTTCACTTAGTTGGTTCAACAATAGTTAACCAATGGTTAGCCATATGAGCACTTGCATATCAACTTTATTCATCTTTATCATAACTAGTTCAAATGACTCAAATGAAACTAGTTAGAGAGTTGTTCAATTGTTTATATTCTCATAGAAGTATACAAGACACAGTTGAAGCAAAATCGATTTAGATTCACTCGAATCATTTCATGAACATTATAGCCACGGTTTGCAAAAGATTGCATTCCTTATTATATAAATGTATTAGTTCATGAACAAACCGATTTTAGAACATAACCTACATAAGTATGCAAACGGGTACGCATACCTAAGTAGCCAGACTGAGTTTGGTTATGCCAGTACGCGTACGGGTACGCATACCACTTACACTTCCAAACTCCAGCAGAAATTCACGGGATTTTGACTTCCGCCAGTACGCGTACGGGTATGCATACTTAGATCCCGGACTTTCAACAACCAACCAGTACGCGTACGGGTACACATACACAAATGTGATTACACACTATGTTTATATCCAATCATGGTTACATGTTCTAAACCCTCATTTCAATCATTGAAACATTCTTGGAAGACGACAATTGCTGTCTAACACAAACTATTAGCTTCAAAGCAATTTTCAAGTGATCGAATGATCAATACGAAACATTCCGAGTGTACATCAAATGACTGTCTCACACAAATCATGTAAAATGTTACAAGGCGATTTTCAGATGATATCTTTTGACTTTCGTCATGAATAAAATATGAACTTTGTTAAAGCGAAAGCTTACCAACACATATTTCGAGAAATAGATAAGCGAGTTAAACTCGGCTTGAAATACCAAGTGTGTATAATAGAAGTCTATATAGCAATACGAATTTTTGTCTCAAATAGGAGATAGAGTATATAGACTTTTGAGTGATAGATGAGTTCAAGTCTCCACATACCTTTTGTTGATGAAGTTCCATAAGTTCCCTTGAGTAGTTCTTCGTCTACATTCGATGAACGCCGTGAAGTCTAAAGCTCAACTATACTTACTATCCTAATCCGAGACTTAGCTATAAGTAGACTATAAATCAAGACTTATAGTTTTGGCAACTAAACTTGACAAACAAGCTTTAGATAGCAACGCTTGCGATTTCGACCGAGCAGTGCTCTAACACATATAAGATGTTACCAGGCGATTTTCACATGATCATCTTTTTACTTTCGTCAAGAATATAAGATGAACTTGGTTAAAGCGAAAGCTTACCAACAAATATTTCGAGAAATATGTAAGCGAGTTAAACTCAGCTCAAAATATCAAATGTGTATAATCGAAGTCTATATAGCTATACGACTTTTGTCTCAAATAGGAGATTGAGTAGTAATAGACTTTTGAGTGATAGGTGGGTTCAAGTCTCCATATACTTTTTGTTGATGAAGTTCCACAAGCTCCCCTTAGTAGTTCTTCATCTTGAATCGATGAACGCCGTGAAGTCTAAAGCTCAACTACACATTATATCCTAATCTGAGACTTAGCTATAAAGAGACTAGAAATCAAGACTTATAGTTTTGACAACTAAACTTGACAAACAAGCTTGAGATAGCAACACTTGCGAGTTCGACCGAGCAGTGCTCTAATAATCTCCCCCTTTGTCAATTTTAGTGACAAAAGTATCAATACATATGGATTACAAAATAAATAAACTTTGTAGCTTCTCATCCAAATGCTTGAATTCATTGGTTCTTCAACATTACTCAAAATACTCGTCACTTCAAAGTACTCCAGTGATTCTGAACGTGTTCAACTCAGCATCATAGTTGTTGAAGATCCGTAGCTATAACAACATACAAAAACAAGATGTTTTCGTATTGTTATACATTGGCATGGTATTATTACACATCATCAAAGTCCAATCGCATCACAACTTTGACAACAATACTATGGTGATATGTATCACTCCCCCTTAGGCAATACTTCATCTCACAATGAAAACCACTCCCCCTTACATAATGATCCGTAAACCATATGTATTTATAGTGAACTACAAAATAATTCTCCCCCTTTTTGTCAATATAAATTGGCAAAGGTACGAAAATTAGCCGGATCATAATGAAATTCTCATAGAGATACTTCATGAATAAAAGAGAACATATCAACTTTGTTTCGATGATTTCACATAGTCGAAACTTAGTGTATTCATCAAGGAGTTTATAAAGATACAAGGTAACTCCTACAATATTCCACAGCCGCACTCCCCACAAAGATTTGGCAATTAAGCACAAGTTTAATTAAGAACTCTCTCCTGTAAAATGTCTTTCCCGAAAGAACAACAAGATCGACCTTACTTTTACAAGAAAATAAGGATTTCTTTGGACATTAAAAAATTGCATGAAACTTGAATTTGTATCCAGAAAACTCAATTAAATTAACCACAAGAGAACCCATGATTAACTTAATCGGAAGTGCTCAACATAAGAAAACTTGCGGAACCATACAGTACTTTCACATAGAAATGGATCAGGGAAAGATCAATACTACGGAATATTCAAAGATTCATTCTATTTTCATCAATATTTGCATAATGATACCATAGATTTAATCTTTGTTATCAAAAGTTCATTCTATTTTCCATCAATATTTGCATAAAGACATATAATAGACTTAACTTTTGACATATATGGGACAATCATAGTTCACGGACGCAAACACTCATATCCCATAATAATTTTTACAATATATAAAACTAATAAAGATTAATACTGCAAAATCATCTTCCAAATAAACTTTAGAATTTAAATAAAGAAATCTAAAAACATTGCAAGATGGAAATCGTTGGCAATAGCTATGTGTACTCACAATAATTGTTATACCAAACCCTAGTTATCCTTCTTGAAACACAAGAATAAATTCTCATAAGAAGTTTCCTAGACATTAAGAAAAATCAACAAGCTAATAACAAAAAGGACTCTTAAACCAGCAACACCGATCATTAACTGAAATCAAGGAGCTTTTCTGGAACCCCACGAGTCTTGAGACCTTTGAGCTTGTATCCTTCAATTATCAGATTAAGATTGTCCTTCATATCTCCACTGTTGCTTCCACCCACTGGTACCCTTTTCACAACTTGAACATCATTCTTTTCATTTGGTTGAGAAGAACCTTTCTGAAATCTTCTTGAACGATTCGTATTAATGCTACAATTGGTTCGAACGTTTGAAGAGCATATTGAACTGACTTTCCTGGAAGAATTCACAGGGTGAGTACTAAGACAAATAGGTTTAGACATCCGAATGTCAGTTACACCTTTGAGTATTAAATCTAAGGTGTGCTGGAGTCGACCAAAGTAATTATCATTCAGCTTCAGTTTGCTCTTCCGTTGAACATGTCCTTTTGAATCACACAAAAGACATACTTTATGATCACAGGAGTGATTAGAGTGTGTAGCATTAGAGATATCTTTTGAAGGTTTCTTCCTTATATGAGACGTGGTAAATCCATGATCAGTGGAAGAACCAAGCACTCCTTTGGTAAAAGGAAGGGTTTGCAGTTTAGCTTCTGAAGCTGTTTTCATTAGAGGAACATGATTAGAATTAGTCACGTTTTCCAATTTCACAGAAAAGTCAGAAGTAGTTGGTATGACAGACTCCCCAGGACGACTTTTATCTTGAATAGAGAGATTATTCAATAGTCGTTCAATTTCACATGCATCTTCCTTGAGTTTGGCCTCGAGTAAGTTTCAAGATGAACAACCTACAACAATTTCCTCACGAATAACCCTTAGTTAGGAATCACGATTTTTTACCATACCAACCATTGTATTGATCTTGTGTTTCAGCCTATTGATTTCAACTGCCTGGATTCTAACAAGTTTTAGAAACGCTGTACTCTCTTGGGTTGTTTCCCTTTCAACTTCAAAATCAGATTCTTCAGTAAGGTAATCAGGGTAACATATATCAATACTTGTCTGTTTCGTAGGAACAGAATGTTCATCTATATGTGAGATAGACAAGTCTTTCTCTTTAATAGACTTCATAGAAACAAAACTTTTGTCTCTGGTGATGCGTTTGTCAGAGATAACACAACTGTCCATAGAGTCAAATTGCTATAAACACAGACTTATGGGGTCTTAAACGTGTTTGCCTGCTCTGATACCAATTGAAAAAGCGGGGGTCTAACAACCACACCCAATATTTCGTTTAAGCAATCTGTATGGACAAACTCCAATATATTTCCAAGAGAATCAACTAGACGGTCAGACTCAATCAAGGAAAATACATCCAAGAGTTATATCTCTGTTTCTCAATGAAATCAGCAAATCAAACAGATAGAAATCCGCGAGCCTAATTATTATGAAAAACAACTTGAACGGTACCAAAAGCCAATGTTCAAGTGTCAAACAATTTATATCAACAACCAAAGGTTGGATTATCTAAATGATTGAACTACGCACAACCTGTGATATTTCAATTATATAAACAAATATAATGCGAAAAATAAATAACACAGACACCATTAATTTTGTTAATGAGGAAACCGCAAATGCAGAAAAACCCCGGGACCTAGTCAAGATTTGAACACCACACTGTATTAAGCCGATACAGACACTAGCCTACTACAAGTTAACTTCAGACTTGAATGTATTTTAGCCCTAACCAATCTCACACTGATCAAGGTACAGTCGCGTTCCTTACGCCTCTGAATCCCAATAGGACTTTACGCACTTGATTCCCTTAGATGATCTCACCCACAACTAAGAGTTGCTACGACCCAAAGTCGAAGACTTGATAAACAAATCTGACTCACACAGAAAAGTCTATTGAATAGATAAATCTGTCTCCCACAGAAATACCTATGAGTTTTTGTTCCTTCTTTTAATAAATCAAGGTGAACAAAAACCAATTGATACACCGGACTTATATTCCCGAAGAACAGCCTAGTAATATCAATCACTTCACAATAATCTTAATCGTATGGTAGCAAAACAAGATATCGAGGAATCACATACGATGAGACGAATATGTTTGTGACTACTTTTTATCTTGCCTATGAGAGATTAAATCTCGAGCAAATATTAGAGAAGATAGAACTCAATTCGATAGAATAAAGCAAGATCAGAACACGCAACTACAGAGAAAATAGTTGGGTCTGGCTTCACAATCCCAATGAAGTCTTTAAGTCGTTAACCTATAATGGTTTTAGGAAAAACCTAGGTTCAAGGAGAATCGACTCTAGTCGCAACTAGTATCACTAAGGAGGTGTGGGGATTAGGTTTCCCAGTTGCTAGAGTTCTCCCTTATATAGTCTTCAAATCATGGTTTGCAATCAATGTTACCTTGGCAACAAAGCATTCAATATTCATCGTTAGATGAAAACCTGATTAGACTCAAGCTAATATGTTTCAACCGTTAGATCGAATTTAGCTTGTTACACACAAATGAAAAGCGACTTCATTTAGATATGGGTAACCGTACCTAAACGTGTACACCTTGTTGGCTCAACAATAGTTAACCTAAGTTAGCCATATGAACACTTTCATATCAACCTTGTTCATCTTAACACAACTAGTTCAATTGACTCAAATGAAACTATTTCTAGAGTTGTTCAATTGTTTATATTCTCATAGAAGTATACAAGACACAATTGAAGCAAAATCGATTTTGGTTCACTCGAATCAATTCATGAATATTATAGCCATGGTTTGCAAAAGATTGCATTCCTTATTTTATAAATGTATTAGTTCATGAACAAACCCATTTTAGAACATAACCCACTCAAGTATGCAAACGGGTACGCATACCTAAGTAGCCGGACTTGGTCTGGTTTGCCAGTATGCGAATGGATACGCATACTGTCGTACACCACCAAACTCAGTTGAATTCCCGGACTTGAACTTTACACCGGTTCGCATGCGTGTTTTCATACTAAGTTCCCGGAATTCAACTAAAAAACCAGTACGCGTACGGGTATGCATACTATGGTTCCTGGACTTGGAATAACTTGCAACAGTTAGCATACAAGTACGCATATTGTGCTATATCCAATCATGGTTAATTGTTCTAAACTCCCATTTAAATCATTGAAACATTCTTAGAAGACGACAATAGCTTTTCCCACACAAACTATTAGCTTCAAAGCAATTTTCAAGTGATCAAATGATCAATACGAAATATTCTGAGTCTACACCAAATTACTGTCTCACACAAATCATATAAGATGTTACCAGGCGATTTTCACATGATCATATTTTGACTTTCGTCAAGAATATAAGATGAACTTGGTTAAAGCGAAAGCTTACCAACATATATTTCGAGAAATGTGTAAGCGAGTTAAACTCAGCTCGAAATATCAAATGTGTATAATCGAAGTCTACATAGCTATACGATTTTTGTCTCAAATAGGAGATAGAGTAAAAATAGACTTTTGAGTGATAGATGAGTTCAAGTCTCCACATACCTTTTGTTGATGAAGTTCCACTAGCTCCCCTTAGTAGTTCTTCGTCTTCAATCGATGAACGCCGTGAAGTCTAAAGCTCAACTACACATTCTATCCTAATCCGATACTTAGCTATAAGTAGACTAGAAATCAAGACTTATAGTTTTGACAACTAAACTTGACAAACAAGCTTGAGATAACAACGCTTGCGAGTTCGACCGAGCAGTGCTCTGATAATTTATTTTCCAAATTATATTTGTTTATATAATTGAAATATCACAGGTTGTGCGTAGTTCAATCAATTGGTAAATCCAACCTTTGGTTGTTGATTGAAATTGTATAGACACTTGAACATTGGTCTTTGGTATCGTTCAAGTTGTTTCTCAAAATAATCAGGCTCGTGGATTTCTATTTGTTTGATTTGCTGATTACATTGAGAAACAGAGATATAACTCTTGGATATATTTTCCTTGGTTGTGTCTGATTGTCTAGTTGATTCACTTGGAATTATATTGGAGTTAGTCCGTACAGATTTCCCAACGAAATATTTGGTGTGGTTGTTGTACCCCCGTTTTTTCAATTGGTATCAGAGCAGGAAAACACGATAAACCTAATAAGTTTGTATTTGTTTGATCCTAAAGACTGTCATATGGGAAATCACTTTGGGAAACTTGTTCTGTGCATCTGTAGCACATACTAGAAATCCTCAAAGATTGTTCAGAGTTTATTCTTCTCAAGACCTCTGGTCTTTCAAGATAACCTCATATCATCTAAGACGTTAGAAATCTTAGATGATAGAAAACAATATAAAGGAAAAAAATAAAGATTCCTTTAAAAAACTTCGTTGCAGGAAAAGTGTGAATAAAAGCTCAAGGATATGGAACCTCTCTAGATTGCTTATCAATCTGTGTGATTAATACTATTGTGATGGATCAATTGACAAAGTTCTATTTATGGCTTTTGAAAATGTTTTTAAATCTCTGGAACGACTAAACTTGATTAAGGAAAAGGTTAGTGCTGGTAAAAATTCCGATTCTATCATTCGTGCCATTTATTCGGGTCTTGGCAATAACTCGGTCAAAATTGATAAAAATATTTTTACTGATGGTGTTGCAAGTTCCAATTATAGAAAAAATCCTTCCTTTAATCATAAGAAAAAGGAGTCAAAAATTTCAATTAACCATGAATATCATCATTACTATGATTATACTTCTGGTACATTTCACAAATATAAACCGGAGAAGGTGCATGAGGGTCCCTCTGCCCATCTATCCTCTTGGTAATGAGATTTGCTCCACCCCATTTGTATATAACTTGAAATGGGGCAAGTAACGGTCTGATTTGTGTCTGTATAGTTTTATTTTCGGAATTTATTTTTCTTTGAGAAAAAACTCTCTTAACAGAATTTTTTTTATGTCCACCTGAGGATATGATGTTTTGTAGTCTTGCACTATGATCTTCATCACACTTCTTTAATCCTTCTCAGTGTGCGAACCTCTTGGTCCAGGATTTAGAAATAAAATCATGTTTTCCTTTATAGGTTACCGAACCAGTACGGGTCCAAGCCCACTACCGGTTTTCTTTTAAGGGTTCAAGTATGCGTACCCTTCTTCTTCTTTATCTCTTTGTCCACGTTCGTGAGCAAAGGAGTTTCTAGGGTTCACGCACCATCTCCATTAAAAAAAAATTGGAGGTCAAACAGGGGCAAAGGCTTGTCATCATCTTCAAGGAGCATATCAAGTAAGATTTTCTCTTTCTTTTTACTCTCAATTTTTTAGGGTTCATGGGCGAAATCAATAATGATGATAAGAATTCAAAGAAGATGTCAAAAAACCTTGTTTCATCTTCTCTTATGGGTATGAACATGCCAAGTGACCAAGATTCTATTAGAATTAGATTCATCAATGATTCTAGTAGTAATATCTTTGAAAAGATTTCTTCTAGTGGTTTTATTCTAGAAAAGAAATTGGAAAAGAAAAATGGTCATAAAGAAGATTTGATGTGTATTGAGAAATATAATCTTGGTAACATCTTTAATGGTCTTGGTGAAGGTTTCGACACTCTCACAAGAATCTTTTATGCTAACATCCATGATGTTAATCTTGATGACTTGGAATTCAAGACTATGTTTCATATAAAAAGGATTGTTGTTGATAGAGAGTTGATTTCAAGGATTACCAAAATTCCTATGGGTAATTTTCTCCTTCCTAGACCAAGAGGAGAAAGACCATCCTATGAAACCATTTCTAATGGTCTTTGTAGAAAGAATGTTGATTGGTTTGAAGGGAAACTTCTTACTCTTGATCTTAGTCTTGCTTTGATGAGTTTCGGAAAACTTGGCATTTCTAATCTTTGTCCCTCAACGATTGAGAATTCTCGGTAGAGTCGTGATTTTTCGGAGCTAGTCTATTTCCTTGAATTGGGTGCTCCAGATCTTGATATTTGTGGATTTATTATTCTTCAAATGATCTCGATGACGTCATCCAACAAGAAGTTATGCTTTCCATGCTTAATAGAGCAAATTTTTCGTGCACATTCCATTGCTTCCATTGGCAACTCTATTGGAACTCCCAAACTTGTCCGTCCTTGTACTTTCAAACGTATGAAGGTGAATGCTTGCAAAAGATAAAGATGTGATCCCCTTGACGGTTCTTGTGATCCTACCACCTTGAGTATTCTTCATCAAATTCGCAATGGTGTTTGTAAGATCAATTCCAAGGTAAAATGTGTGCAGGAACAATTATGTGTAATTGCTACAAATTTTCCCGAACTCAAGGAATAAATGAAAAATGTTCAAGCCTCTTGGATGGAGTCCGATGATGAAGATGATTATTGAATTCTCAAACTTGTCTAGGAAACTTCTTATGAGAAATTATTCTTGTGTTTTAAGAAGGATAACTAGGGTTTGGAATAGCAAATAGTGTGATTACACATAGCTATTGCCAACGATTTTCATCTTGCAATGTTTTAGATTTATTTATTTAAATTCTAAGTTATTTGGAAGATGATTTTGCAGTATTAATCTTTATTGGTTTCATATATTGCAAATAATGTTATGGGATATGTGAGTTTACCTCCGTGAACTATGATTGTCCCATATATGTCAAAAGTTAAGTCTATTATGTCATTATGCAAATATTGATAAAAGATAGAATGATCTTTTGAATATTCCGCAATATTGATCTTTCCCTGATCCACTTCTATGTGAAAGTACTGTATGGCTCCGTAAGTTTTCTTATGTTGAGCATTCCCAATTAAATTAATCATTAAGGTTCCTTTGTGGTTTATTTAATTGAGTTTTATGGATACAAATTCATGTTTCATGTGATTTGTTAATGTCCAAAGAAATCTTTTTTTTTCTTGTAAAAGTAAGATCACCCTTGTTGTTCTTTCAGGAATGACATTTTATGGGGAAAAGTTCTTAATTGAACTTGTGCTTAATTGCCAAATCTTTATGGGGAGTGCGGCTGTGGAATATTGTAGGAGTTATCTCGTATCTTTGTAAACTCCTTGATGAATACACTAAGTTTCGACTATGTGAAATCATCGAAACAGAGTTGATATGTTCTCTTTTAGTCATGAATAATCTCTTTGAGAATTTCATTATGATCCCGCTAGTTTTCGTACCTTTGCCAATTTATATTGACAAAAATGGGGAGAATTATTTTGTAGTTCACATTACATACATATGGTTTACGGATCATTATGTAAGGGGGAGTGGTTTTCATGTGAGATGAAGTATTGACTTAGGGGGAGTGATACATATCACCATAGTATTATTGTCAAAGTTGTGATACAATTGAACTTTGATGTTGTGTAATAATACTATGACACTGTATAACAATAATTGAGAACAACTGTTTTCTTATTGTTATGGCTACAGATCTTCAATAACTATGATGTTGAGTTGAACACATTCAGAATCACTGGAGTACTTGGAGTGACGAAGAATTCAAGGAATGTTGAAGAGCCAAGGAAATCAAGCATTTGGATGAGAAGCTACAAAGTTTATTTATTTTGTAATCCATATGTATTGATAGTTTTGTCATTAAAATTGACAAAGGGGGAGATTGTTAGAGTACTGATCAGTCGAACTCGCAAGCGTTGCTATCTCAAGCTTGTTTGTCAAGTTTAGTTGTCAAAACTATAAGTCTTGATTCCTAGTCTACTTATAGTTATGTCTTGGATTAGGATAGAATGTGTAGTTGAGTCACGACGTTCATCGATTGAAGACGAAGATCTACTGAGGGGAGCTTGGAGGAACTTCATCAACAAAAGGTATGTGGAGACTTGAACTCATCTATCAATTAGAAGTCTATTCTATTCTATCTCCTACTGAGACTAAGTTGTATAGCTATATAAACTTTACATTATACATATTTGATATTTCGAGCTGAGTTTAACTCGCTTATATCTTTCTCGAAATATGTGTTGGAAAGCTTTTTTATTTAACTACATTCATCATTATTCTTGACGAAAGTCAAAAGATGATCACATGAAAATTGCCTTGTTACATTTTACATGATTTGTATGAGACAGTCATTTGATGTAGACTCGGAATGTTTCGTATTGATCATTCGATCACTTTAAAATTGCTTAAAAGCTAATAGTTTGTGTGAGATAGCTATTGTCGTCTTCTAAGAATGTTTCAATAATTGAAATGGGAGTTTGGAAAAATTAATCATTGTCTGGATATAGCACAGTATGCATACCCGTATGCAAACTATTGTAAGAATAATTCAGGTCTGAGAACCAAGTATGCATATCCGTATGCGAACGGTTTTAACTGTTAAAGTTCGGGAACCAAGTTTGCGTACCCGTTTGCAAACTTATGTGGTTAAGTTCTAAAATTGTTAAGTATGATTTCATACTCATGAACAAATATATTTATATATTAAGGAATGCAATCTTTGCAAACCGTGGCTAAAGTGTTTATGAACTGATTCTTTTGAATCAATCCGATTTTGCTTCAATTGTGTCTTGTATACTTCTATGAGAATATAAACAATTGAACAACTCTATGAGTAACACAATTAGATTCATTTGATTATCATTTGATCTAGAAGTGTTAAGATGAATGTGGTTAATACAAAAGTGTTCATATGGCTAACTTCGGTTAACTGTTATTGAGCCAACTCAATATACATATTTAGGTACGGTTACCCATATCTAAATGAAGGTATATTCATTTGTGTGTAACAAGCTAAAACCATCTAACGGTGGAAAGATATTGCTTTGGTTTTAAGCAAACTTAGCTTGAATCTTTAATCAGGATTTCATCTAACGGTGAATATTGATTGCTTTGTTTCAAAGCTATCAAACCATGATTTGAAGACTATATAAAGGAGAACTCTAGCAATTGGGAAACCTAATCCCCACACCTCCTGTGTGATACTAGTTGCGACTAGAGTCGATTCTCCTTTAACCTAGGTTTTTCCTAAAACCATTATAGGTTAACGACTTAAAGACTTCATTAGGATTCTGAAGACAGGCCCAACTATTTTCTCTATAGTTGTGTGTTCTGATCTTACTTGTTCTATAGTATTGAGTAATATCTTCTCTAAGATTTGCTCGAGCTTTATCTCCGATAGGTAAGATATAAAAAGTAATCACAAAGCTTTTCGTCTCATTCTTTGTGATTCTACAATAACTTGTTCAACTACCATATAGTTAAGTTATTGTGAGGTGATTGATATTTCTAGGATGTTCTTCGGGAATATAAGATCGGGTTATCAATTGGTTCTTGTTCACCTTGATTTATCAAAAGACGGAACAAAAACTTCATAAGTATTTCTGTAGGAGACAGATTTATCTATCAGATGAGACTTTTCTGTGGGAGACAAACTTGTTTATAAATTCTTCGACTTTGGGTCATAGCAACTCTTAGTTGTGGGTGAGATCAGCTAAGGGAATCAAGTGCGTAGAGTCCGGTTGGGATTCAGAGAAGTAAGGAACGCGACTGTACCTTGATCAGTGTATTATTGGTTAGGGCTCAACTACATTCCAGTCTGAAGTTAACTTGTAGTAGGCTAGAGTCTATAGAGGATTAATGCAGTGTGGTGTAAAAATCTGGACTAGGTCCTGGGATTTTTCTGCATTTGCGGTTTCCTCATTAACAAAACTTATGGTGTCTGTGTTATTTGTTTTCCGCATTATATTTTCTATATAATTGAAATATCACAGGTTGTGCATAGTTCAGTCAATTGGTAATTCCAACCTTTGGTTGTTGATTGTAATTGATTGACACTTGAACATTGGTCTTTGGTACCGTTCAAGTTGTTTCTCATAATAATCAGGCTCGCGGATTTCTATCTGTTTGATTTGCTGATTACATTGAGAAACATAGTTATAACTCTTGGATATATTTTCCTGGATTGAGTCTGACTGTCTAGTTGATTCTCTTGGAATTATATTGGAGTTAGTCCATACAGATTGCCTAACGAAATATTGAGTGTGGTTGTTGTACCCCTCTTTTTCATAGACCAAATTCACCCTCCAAGCGATTTAGTTACAGTCGTGCTCCTTACGTTTTTTGAACCTCTCAAGGCTCTACGCAATTGATTCCCTTAGCTGACATCCTTTACTACCTAAGAGAAGACTTTTGGTACCAATCTGCCTCTAACAGATAAGCCTATTTCATTTCCCTTTAGATCAAAGATCAAGGCTTGGAAATCTGTTTGCAATAGACAAAGCTAGCAAACCTCACAATCCGGAACACTTACACCCAGTTAGCTTAGAAGGATGGATCTTTAACCACCTCTCAAGAACAATTGTGAACTAATCAATTAAGAATAGTTTTCAGATATCTATCTTGAGGAATCACAAAGTCCGAGAAGAATATAAATTTTTGATTTCTATCTATCTTTCCTGAAAGAGACCTCGATCACAGAAAATCAAGATCGGGATACACGAACAATTAAGGAAAAGATAGTTGGACATGGCTTCACGAATCCCTAAGTGAAGTCTTTAAGTTGTAGACCTAATTATGTTTCTCAGAGGAAACCTAGGTCAATATAGGACGACTCTAGCAATCAACTAGGACACAAAGTGTCAGGGATTGAATTTCATATTTGAATGAGCATATCTATTTATAGATGTTCAAGACTGAGGGCTGCTCAGAATTCAATCTAAGATAACTTGATATTCAAGCAAACACTTTCTCTGTTGAGATGAAACTCTAATTAGGTTTTCAAGTAAGCATGTGAGAAGTTACTCTAGAAATCACACAAAAGAATATACACAGTGGTCGGGTTACGAAACCGTGTATAATGACTTTTTTCCGACAGATATGCCTTATGAACTAAAGCAATACAATGATCATCAAACACTTAAGAATTAATCATGGTCAACCTACACAAGGTGTTTTTGTGATCAATGATGTCTTAGAGGTGTTTATGAGAGTCAAAGAAATGCTAAAAATATTTAAAACATAAGTCTTTGAGCATCTGCTAAACATTCACTAAGACTGTTGGTGAAACGGTTCATGAACCGTATAGGTTGTTCATGATTCCCGAGCGTAACAGTTCTTGAACTGGGCTGTCCAACTGTTATGCGGCTCGTGAACTCATATAACAACAGTTTGTGAACCGGGTTCGCCAACCGTTAGCCTAATACTAAACTCATATCATCATTGTTCGTGAACCGGGTT
>JAJJMB010001378.1:1007672-1153473 GCA_023531105.1 Papaver atlanticum
GTTTGAATCATATTTCGAGATGTTTAACAAGACAAGCTTGACTTGAAAAAAAAATTGTAATAAATCTACTGAAGCCATACGACGTAGTCTCAAATAGATATAATGGTAAAGCATAAAGCTTGTAAGTAAACAGAATGGTTCAGTATTCACATACCTTGTTGATGAAGTTCTCCAAATGTCTTCGTAGATTTCAGTATTCGAGGGTTGTCGCTCGTAAGTGGATACTATCCGTCCTGACAATCCACATCGTTGGCCAGATTCTAACGGTGGGGATGGCCACTCCCATTATCTACCTACCATTCCAAACAATCTTCCGGGTCACCAACTATCTAGTGGGTCGTCATTTAAGTCCTGAAAAGTACTCTTGAGAGTGACCTCGGGGATAGAGCCATTCTTGGACTGCTACAAATGTCACTTCCTTTCCTATTTCGTGTAGATAAAATGCTCAAAACACTCGAATAAGTCTAGAACAATTTGCGCAACAGTTGGCATACTCTTCCAACTTGGTTATTTCCTATTGAGGGAAATTTTATTATCTCATTACGAAAGACCCGCTAACGAGTTCATAACGCCCTAGAGTTATCTCGGAACTTGCTTTGATACTAACTGTGTGGGACCGGAAAACTACGCCTAAGGCGTGCATGCCAAAACTCCCTGATGCGCTACTGTGATGCTAGTGACCGGCTTATAAAGCTTCGCTTATAACTTTTCAAGTGTGCTCCACAAGCATGATGCAGCTTCCACACCGTTCTAACTTACCCTTGTTCTGCGAAGGGTATAAAGACATAAAGGCTAATGCCGATGCATTGTTGCATGTACTGGCTCTTGGGTCTTATCCAGGCACAAGGCTTTCCTTGGACTTGCATATAGGCCATACCTATTTCTACTTCCTTATTTTGCTTGGGCATTGATATGAAATGCATGCACTTATCTTGTTTGTACGAAGGGTGCATCATTCGTGCTCATGCCGTACTTTCCTTATATCATCCTTGAGATGCTATGGCTTATGAAAGATCCCCTAACTTTCATACTAGTTAAGCTTTATTTTCCAGGCTACGCTCAATGTGCAATTGGTGCATGCCTATGTCGAATGAATTAATAGGAAGTATGTGCATCCTTGAGATGATGTGACATTTGGATCATGACAGTCCAAAGCCTGAACTCTGAACCTTTTCACATAATCATTGGGATGTTCATTGTTCCTCTGAAACATCCTTCCCAAATCGTAAAGAGTGACTTGTTCTGAAATAAATAAGTACTTTCTGTATAAAGAATTAATCATTTCTCCCCAACTGGCGATGCTTCCTGGCGCGATGTTATTGTACCAGGTGTACGCTCGTCCGGTCAGAGATTTTGAAAATTCTTTCAGACGGATAACATGATTGTTTTCATGTTTACCCAATGATTCAAGAAATCGGGAAACATGTTCTCGAGCATTGCCTGTTCCATCATAGAGTGTGAACGTTGGAGAAGTGTAACCCTTCGGAAGAGGAATTCTTTGTGTAGCAGCAGGGTATGAAGATTGATTACGATGGATATAGGACGTCTTATCATTTCAAAGGTTCTCCAAGAGACGCTCCAAATCTTCACGAGTGATGAAATTTGATGGTTCCTTCGTGGGTGGGTTATCAGCAGCATTGCGGACTTCATCATCCTCCAGATTGTGGATTGGGGAGATTTCAGGATCAACGTTTGATGATGTTTCCTGGCTTTTCCTTTTTCACATTGGGGATGAGCTTGCTTTTATGACAGTCTGTCTGTGAGAGTCTTAAGATAAGTGCACAACTCTTTCTGTGTTGCAGCCATATCTGTCTGATTCTTGGCGAGAACTTCTTGAACCTTCATTATATAAGCTATGGTGGGTGGATTTTCTCCGATTTCTTCAGGAGATAAGCGGAAGAGAGGGTTGTTTCCGATGTTGGTTTGAGGAGGGGCGGCATCAGCAGCGCCGACAAGAGTAGTTTTTGGAGTACCACCATTGTTGCTAGTGCTAGCACCGTTTGGGTTAGGATTTGTAAATGAACCTGACCTAAGATAAACTATTTTGACGAATTGAGATTGCAACCGAGAGATTAATCTCCCACTGTGGTTGCCAATCTGTTGATGGGGCAAAACTATTTGCTGGCTTTTTAGGAAAGTGAAGAGACGATCGTGTGGGCGAGGACTCCTCGACTGAGCAAATGGCCTAAACCTTTTTCAAACAGATGCACTGCACGGGAGTGCTTTGGGTTCGAGAGATCAATATGTAGGACTCCGGCCTAAACCAAGACAATGGCCGTTCCAGAGTCAATTCAGTCACAAAGAGGGAAGAGGTTCGGTCTGTAGGAGGGAAGCTGAGAAGTGTGTATGAGATCAATAATGATCAAGGATTGTGAATGTGTGATGATTTGTGCAAGTTGGTGAACTATTGAGTTTAGATAAGATAAGCTTTGATCGATTGAGAGATAATTTCTTGTTGTTCGAAATTGTTGTTTACTAGATGATTCTTGGTTGTTCAATCGTGAATTCATAAACTTATTTATATTACAATAATAGTAGACACATTGATCCCAGTAAGTGTGACGGTTGCTCGAGTAAAAGAGTGGAAAACTGGAAATCATGGTCAAACTAGTTCCATGTCGTGCAGAGACTTGGTTGACTGTCCATCCACTACTTTGCTAACTTCCTCAACCGCTTGCACGATTTACTCACATTTCTCATCGTGGGTGAACACACGTGCCGTAGGACGCCAGACCAAAACCCTAGTGATTATCCCCGTGATTGATGTCTCATGAATGTGGAGTCTTCAAGGCAGACGTGTATTTAATTAGTCAGTTGTTGACTTGACTAGACAATGAGTCTTATTATTGATGAGTCGAGCATAACTAACGAATATGGTATGCTCTGGGACTTATGGATTGAGCATAAGGTGTCTGTTGGGACACGCTCAGACGCTAAGTCTTGATGAATTGTGATGTATCATTTTACCAGTCGAGGTAATAATGATATTTTGGAATTTGAAATGATCGTCCGATGAGGTTGCTCGATCGAGGACTTATTTTGATATGTTCGACAGGAAATCAGAGATATTGTTGAATTATGCAGAATTCTTATTTATGATTTAATAATCAAGAATGATCGAGTGACAGCATAGAATCAGAAATATTAGATGGTCGTCTATTCGAACCATGTTGCTCAGTCGAGCAAAAATGTTGATAGCAGGACCAAACATTAAATTAGAATATCGATTGCTGGATCAATAAAATTCTCGAATGTTGATAGTTGAATCAACATGAGGAATATTGCTCGGTCGAGCAATTGATAGTTAAATCAATGAGTTCTGAACCCAGTTGATTGTACATGTCACTAGCTTAAGTTATACCGGGTTTATCCGTACTCCTTTAGGGAACTTAGTTAACCTCAAGCTAAGTTGAGGGAAGAATCTTATTCTAGGAAGGAATCCTTGTTTAAGCGCAGAATTCCTAGTTAGGGAAGAGTTTTGTTTTAGGCAATACTCTTAGTTTAGGAAATAGATTCCTAATAGAAGTCCTTGGTCGGCTGAGTACGATGAAGGCTATAAATATAGGCTTTGGCTAATAGCTAAGGACATATACTAGATACAGAAAACCTAAAGAAAGCTTGGAATAATACGTGTGCAAGCTTAGCAAACAGTTTAAGGTTGATCCACTATTTAGAGAAGATTGTGAGTGTAACAAAAAGAGAATTGTAATCGTTTTTTTGTTCATAATCTAGAGAAGATATTTTTCTTCGAATTACTTTCTTGTGTTTCTATTTTCTAAGTCTTTTCGTCTATTATTATTCTGAATTCTGCCTCTAAAATAATAGCTACCAAGGTAAAGGGATGAAAAATATCAAGTTGGTACCAGGAGTAAGGTTCGTTTCTAGGGTAGATCTCTGTGGTTTATGGTTTTCACTAGATCTATGTACATAAAGCTTGGTGAGGTACTCGAGAAGCTAGAAGACGTTAGGAGAACAAGGGGATCAAGGATGACCAAGTCAGATGATGATCCTAAGAAAAGTGAACCACAAACTACAGAAGAAAAGGTGGCTGCGCTGCGGACAGACATGAAGTCAATTCAAATTACCCTTAAGGAATTGGGTGAATGTATTCGTTCTCATAAACCCAAGCCGAAGACGAAGAAAAAGACTGCATCTACACCTGAAGCTTCGGAAGAAGATGACGATGAAGAAGAAGATGATGATGAAGAGGATGAATACGAAGAAGAAAAGAAAAGTGAGCTTCTTAAGAGTCCTACATCAACTAAACTTCATGGTAAGAATCTGAAAATTGATTTCCGTGTTGATATTCCACTTTATGATAGAAGTGTCGATGTAGAAAAATTGGATGATTGGATAGAACGTCTAGAGACGTATTTCTCTTTCTTTGAATATGGTTCAAAGGAAAAGATTGCTTTCGCCGCATTGAAGCTACAAAAGCATTCTCTAACATGGTGGAAAGCTTATCAAAGGCAAAACCTAAGTAAGAGAGTATTGTCATGGAGAAGATTCAGGGAAGTTGTAAGGAAACAGTTTTATCCGGTTGGCTACCTTGAGGAGAGGTGGTTCAAGTGGTATAACTTGAAGCAGTCCTACAACCAAACCGTGCAAGATTATACTTCGGAATTTCAGAATCAAGCTATGATTTTGGATTTAGACTTAGGAGATTACGTTATCTACATGAAGTATATCTCCGGGCTCCATGAGTATATACGGAAGGAGTTGGAGATGTTTTCAGTTGATACAATTGCTGAAGAAAGTATAAAAGCTAATGTTATCGAAGGCAGGCTTAAGAAATCTGACTCAAAGGGAAATACAAAGGGAAAATCTGGAGTTACCACTATGAAAGGAGGTGAAACGAGCAAAGAAAATGGGAAGTCTAGTGACAAGGAAGGTTTGACTTGCACCCATTGCAAACAGTCAGGTCATGTTATCAACAAGTGTTGGGTAAAGAATCCTCATCTAAAACCCAAAGGGTTGCAGAGAAAAGAAGTCAAGAAGGCAGCACTAGTCGCACAAACTCCAAAAGAAGTCCAAGGACTAACTGAACCCAACTCAAAGCTCTCTCTTATGACAGGGGCAAAGGAAATACCTTTAAAAGATGATCCTAGGGAGCGACTCTTCACAGTGAAGATGCAAGTTAAAACATCATTGGTTGATGCTGTTATTGACCCGGGAAGTCAGAAGAATTTACTTTCACATTCTTTGGTACATAAGTTGGGTTTGAAGACTTTCAAACATCCAAAACCCTATCCTTTAGGATGGCTTCAAAAGGAATGAGGGATACAAGTTGGAGAGCAGTGTACATTCAAGTTTGCTTTTGATGAGTCGTACATTGATGAAGTTACATGCGACGTAGTACCTTTGGATGTCTGTCAAGTAGTACTAGGTAGTCCTTACCTATGGGATAGAGATGAAACTCTGCATATGAGGGAGCAAAAGTACACCTTCACCAAGAATGGAGAGAGTTTTTTTATTCGAGCTATATATTCTCCTCTGGAGGGAGCAAGCTTAATCACAGCCACTCAGGCTAAGATGTTGGTGATTGCTAGCACGGAGTTCATTCTCCTTATGATCCATTCTCTTGAGGAGAAGTCGAGTAGAGTTTGTTTAGCATCCTTGTATGCACAACAAGAAGGCGACCTAGAAAGGTTGAAGTTGAAGTATAAGGATTTATTTTCATATGTCATGGGATAACCGCCAAAGAGGAGTGTGGAGCATGAGATCATGTTGACCGGAGAGATCTCTCTACCTAATGTAGGTCTTTACCGCACATCCGTAGAGGAATCTGATGAGATCAAGAAACAAGTCCAGGAACTTCTAGAATTAGGAATGATAGTGCCAAGTGCTTCACCTTGTGGATCAGCGGTATTGTTAGTACCAAAGAAAGATGGAGACTGGCGTATGTGTATTGATTATAGAGCATTAAACAAGATCACAATCAAGAATCGTTACCCTCTACCTAGAATTGACGACATGATGGATCAGTTGGAAAAAGCTCGAGTCTTTATAAAGTTAGATTTCAAATCCGGTTACCATCAAGTGAGAGTCCGAAAAGATGATACTTGGAAGACCGCTTTCAAAACCAAACAAGGCTTGTTCAAATGGTTGGTGATGCCTTTTGGTTTGTGTAATGCTCCAGCGACATTTATGCTTTTAATGAATGATTTGTTACGACCTTTTATAGAAGATTTTGTGATTGTTTACTTGGATGATATCCTAATATACAACAAAACTTGGGAGGAGCATCTCGTTCACGTTGAGAAGGTGTTTAAAGTGTTACATGAAGGCCAACTGAAGTTGAACGGAACGAAGTGGGAGTTTGGAAAGAAGGATTTGGTGTATCTCGGATTCATTGTTGGTGGTGGACAACGGAAGATTGATCCAAGGAAGGTTGAAGTGATCACTAAGTGGCCTAGACCTAGTACCGTAACTGAAATCAGGAGTTTCTTAGGGGCTTGCACATACTTGCGTAAGTTTATCCGGCATTTTTCGACTATTGGAGGACCATTACATGGTTTGACGGGAGCTAAGGAAAAGTTTGAATGGCAACAACCCATGAAGACGCTTTTCAGTTACTAAAGAAGAAGATTTCAGAAGCACCAATGTTGGCGTTGCCTAACTTACAACGTACTTTCGAAGTTGAGACCGACGCTTCTAACTATGCAATGGGAGGAGTGTTGTTGCGGGATGGTAAACCAGTGGAGTACCATTTAGAATTGTTTACTGGTGCTATTAAGAACTACGCACTTTATGACAAAGAATTTTATGCTTTATATCAATGTATCAAGCATTGGCGAGTGTATCTCTTAGGTAAAGAAGTAGTGGTACATTCAGATCACAAATCGTTGGAGTATCTACATGCACAGACGAAACTACAACAAGCCCGGTACATGAAGTGGATGTCTTACTTGATGACTTTCAATATTCTCATTAGGTACAAGAAGGGAGTAACAAACAAGTTAGCAGATATGTTATCTCGACCTCCAGTTCGAGCATTAATTGTGGCCATGAGAATTCAGCCAATTGTTCCTCAGGAGTATGCAAAGTCATACGCATCCAGCAAAGACTCCAAGGTGTTAGAAGGTGTAAAGAGTGGTTTGAAAAGCGAGTATGAACTCATAGATGGATTGTTATACAAAGGTCAGTTACTTTGCATACCAGAAGATGGAGATCGTTTACAGTGGTTGAGAGAGGCACATACTTCCCGAGTTGCTGGACACTTTGGGATGAATAAAACTCTTCTCAACCTTCGTGATCGCTGTCGTATGCGTCAAAAATAATTTCACTTTCCTAAAGTATATGATAAGAAAGAGTTCGTTTCCACAGAGAGGCAATTGTAGTTATTATATTTTCAATTTCCTAAGTAACCAATTAGGGGGATTTCTGATTTTATAAAAGCAATAAAGATAATTGAAAGCAAAGTAAATAGTAGAAAGTAATCAATGGGAGAAAGATATTGGTCAAAGAATACATCTTCAATCTTAAACATGTGCTCGCATACATGATTAGAATTACAATTTAATCTCTTTATCATCAAAAGCCCTAGACTATCAAGTGAGCAAGATAATCCCTAAATTTCCTATGTTCATCAACACACACATTAGAGCTGCGGATATGAATTCTACCTAAAGAATAACCTAACGCCTTGCGCTAATTAAGTTCAATTCCTAGGAGCATTAAGTTTCAGAAATAGGCTAATCAATGCAATTGTCATACATTGCGCATGACAATTCGGACAAGGGTCAAACTCTACATATGATTACAAGAGTGTATCGCTACAACTCGTAATCATATCATGCTACTTGTATTCAGGGTTATCGCTCGATGAAAAACCCTAAAATAGTTATGGACAAGGATGCAAGTTCAATTAATTGGCCACTTAACTAAACAAACATCTAAATCCTATCACAATACATCAATCATGTGATTATAAAAACAGTAGAGAGAGAAAACTAATGCATAAATCAAGCACGGGTTATAGATATAGGACTACATCCTTAACCAATAATATTAAATTAGCTACTCATAGCTATGGAGTTCATCAACATGATAATAATGAATTAAAGAAGATGAAAGCAAAGCAAACCCTAGTAGCGTAAGTAAAAGCGGCCATCTCCAAAGCTCCAAGAATAATACGTCCTCCTGTGTTTTGTAGAATTTTTCCCTTTTGTAGCTCCTCTTAGGTCAAGTCTTCAAAGGTCCATAACCAAGATAGAAGTCCACCAAGCCCATGTGCGAGAGAAACCCACGTAGAAAATATGCTCAGAAAGTAGTCGCCGGTTGTCTATAAAATGGCCGGAACTTGGCCGGAAAATCACCGGAAACCGTCTTCTGGTAACAGTCACTGGGTCAAAGCTGGTCAACTCGGTCAAAGTACCGAGTCAAGAGGAGTCATCGAGTCAGCTGAGTCAGGATCAGAGTCAGTTGTCTGGCTTGGCTGAGTAGGCTGGTTGTCAGGCCAAAGCCATTTTGCACAGGCATAAGCTATCTTGCATGGGCCATAACCTCTGTGTTGCACCATTATTGCTCTTCACTGCCAGCCATGATGGCCCTTCATCAACCATACAACCATCCCATTCCTGCATCTCTGCACTGTATACTCCTTCTATAGCATCAACAAGGTCTATTCTTCACAACCCAAAACTCCATGAAATTTATACTGCAGCTCTTGTTCTTACCCATGGCACCACCAGTTTCAGCTCAACACATACAACCCACTGCGCCCATGAAAATCTCCAGCAAAACCACCATCAACACTGTCACAGCCTCACTAGCCAACTGCATCACTTCCTTGTAGCTCCAATTCCACCACTGCCAGTACCTACTCCACATGCAATGCCTCAAACAACACCTGTCTGCAGCTTCCATACTTCATACATCAATGGCAGCACAGCATCACCAGCACAACTTCATGTCATTTAGCACAACACCACCATCTCAACCTCAGCCAACAAACCACACTTCCCTGTAACTCATACACACTGCAACACCACAATTCCATTCATTCCAGCCCTGTATCCTAAACATAAACCAGCATTACCATTTCATCATCATTTCTTATTCCACCTGCTAATCTTGTAATTCTCAGCTGCACTGCAACCTCAGGCTGTTGCAGAGACCCACAAACTCAACACCTGCAATCTCCTGTCACAAACAAGACCACCTGCATTCCAGCCAACAATGCTTCAACTACCACCTGACCTGACTGCAAACATTTCAGTCACCACCAAAGCTTCTAAACACATCCCAGAGCTCATAACAAGCTCATTCTACAGCTTCTGTAAACACACAAGTCCCTCTCTGCTGAATCAACCTAAACCCTTCAATACAGCACCAGATCCATACACCTTCTCTGTTCAAGCCATCTCTCACAACTTTGAGCAACACAGCATCACATTCCAACTGCAGCTGCTCTTGTCAGTTCATCCATGTCCTAACATACATCTAGAGCATTCATTCTAGACCAACCACAAACACAGCTGCAAACATTTGCAGACAACTTCATCCTCAGAAACACAAGCAGATCTTCCTCCCTTCATTCCTGTTACCACCATGAACAACTCCATTACAATCTTGCTGTAACTTCTGCAACATAGCCACCTCTAAGAACTCAAACACCACCAACAACAGCTCCCTGCCCTAGCCATTCATCTAATTATCAGCAAGAACAACATCTTCTGAGTCTCAGTTTCAAACACAGAACCAAACCTTTCTCTCAGATTTACTGGTTCCATCTGCAAGTCAACAGCAAACCCATCTCCTGTTTATCTGTAATTTACACTTCAAGCACCAGAAATTCCTGTAGCAGAAACCCTAATTTCCTTCTGAATCTCATCAATTTCCCCATCAAATTGCCACCAAGATCAAATTCATCTCAAACCCTAACTTAATTTCATGGGTTTCATCATCTTCTCGAGTTAGCTGCATCATCTTCATCTTCTCGATTCAAACCCATCTCTTGATTCTTTGAAACCCTAACTGAATCTCCACCATTTTCAGAAGCTTCATGAATCAATTCCTACAGATCCATCATCTTCTTTATCTTCATCTCAATCACAGCAACATCCTGTTCATTTGCCTTCTCTAATTCCCAGGAAAACTGCGCCTTCATTTCTCGAATTCAGGTAGTGTGAGAGAAGCACAGCTTAATGATAAGAGAAAGGTTTTCATTGACTTTTAGGGTTGTTGTAGGAAGTAAAAGTGAGCCTGGGTGCCCCAATAAAACATCCAGATATGGGCTACCAAAATGACAGCCCTTTTGTCCTCCACTATGCTCCCATTAGCATTTGCCTGCAAATGACGGTTCTGCCTTATTCGGTCCAATTGAACGTTTTCTACTTTTTCGAATTCTTCCGCCAACAGCAGCCGTCTGTTATTTCTCAGACCCACTTATTATCTTCAATTTCTATACATCACTAAAGCTGCCATGCTTTTCAGACATATATTTGCATCACTAAAGCCGACATGCTTTTCAGACAGAGATGATGAAATAAAAGCAAATAATGAGAAATAATCCGCCTCCAAATTTTGGATTTGTACGTGAGTAATGATGCTTCTTCTTTTTTGTTCCAAATGACTCCAAATTACCTAAACACTCAAAATCAAACATAAGATACATAATTTACAAGAAAACTTAGCAAAGAAAGCATAAACAATAGATAAATATCAAGGGGTTTTAGACACCTATCAAATTCCCCCACACTTAGACTTTGCTAGTCCTCGAGCAAATCAAACAAAATAATTCTAAAACATACATACAACTCCATTTCGTCGGGGATATGGTCACACTTAGCATGTATAACAAACCTTTGAACCCCTAGGTGTCCCTAGTAGACGAGTTATAGTCTCGTGAGGGTTTACTAGAGGTATACCCACAAAACCTATATTTCTAACTCCAGTTACCTGTGAAAAATTTAAGAACGACACTAAACAATAGTTTTAGTTGGCATACTATCAATGATTATAGGAGGAAGTACCCTGATGCGAACCCAAATTCATGTATAAGTAGAGCTCTACTCAGAAAGTCGAACAAACCACGATACTCGGAATCTAACTAACCACAATCACATGAAAAGATTAAGAAGATGGATATAGAGATAGATGTTTGCGAATGTTAACTAAGATGAATGGTGTTTCCCATACCTGTCTGAAGGTCGCCGCCAAGATGAACCTATGAACCTAATGGATTGAGATACTGGTCTGAATTCTAATATCAACACAACTGGCATATACAAGGAAACCAGTGGTCGACAAACTTAAGTCTAGATCAACTCAGCTGGCATATATAAGGGAACCAGCGGTCGACTTTATTGAACAATAATGAATTTTTTTATTATTTTTCTTTCTTTTTCAATTTTTTTTTTCTTTTCAAATTGACAACATGATTATATCTTTTGGATCCAAGCGCATGTTTATTGTCAGCAGATTACATGGTAACTCCCGTGGATCCTGCGTTCCATGCTTGTTTAGGCGACGGAGACAGGGAGAACACACACATAATGTTATCCAAGCGTCATCATTTATTTATTTTTATATATACACCGGTTGGTCTAATTGGTCTGGTCTCTTTTTTTTTTCTTTTTTTTAGTAACTCAATCACTCTATTTCAGTCTAGCAGCAACAACAATTAGACATGTGCCCCCACCAAATCACTTAGAGAAACAAAAAGTTTGCAAAAATAAAAACAGACGGTGATATGGTGACACGATTCCGAGATATGGTAACAACTATTACATTATTTCTAACACCTCAGCTCTGTCCTTTTATGAATAAACTTTATTAAAGGGTCCCTCAACTCCTACAACCATGATGTTTCTATTAGTGTAAGGCACAAGTTTCTAGACTTAGGAGTTTACCAATTGATCGATTCAACGCACAACCTGTGATATTTAAATTAAGAGTTGCTACGACCCAAAGTCAAAGAATTGATAAACAAATCTGTCTCACATAGAAAAGTCTATTAGAATAGATAAATCTATCTCCCACAGAAATACTTACGAGTTTTGTTCCGCCTTTTGATAAATGAAGGTGCACAGGAACCAATTGATAAACCGGACTTATATTCCAGAAGAACAGCCTAGTATTATCAATCACCTCACAATAATCTTAATCGTATGGTAGCGAAACAAGATATTGTGGAATCACAAACGATGAGACTAAGATGTTTGTGGCTACAATTAATCTTACCTATCGGAGATAAATCTCAAGCAAATCTTAGCAAAGATAATACTCAATCACGATAGTAAACATAAGATCAGAACACGCAACTACAGAGAAAATAGTTGGGTCTGGCTTCACAATCGTAATGAAGTCTTTAAGTCGTTAACCTATAATGGTTTTAGGAAAAACCTAGGTTAAAGGAGAATCGACTATAGTCGCAACTAGTATCACACAGGAGGTGTGGGGGTTTAGGTTTCCCAGTTGCTAGAGTTTTCCTTTATATAGTTTTCAAATCAGGGTTTGCAATCTAAGTTACCTTGATAACAAACCATTAGATGAACACCTGATTAGATACAAGCTAATATCTTTCAACCGTTAGATCGAACTTAGCTTGTTATACACAAATGAAATGTACCCTCATTTAGGTTTATGTAACCGTACCTAAACGTGTACACCATGTTGGCTCAACAGTAGTTAACCGAGGTTAGCTATATGAACACTCTCATATCAACCTTATTCATCTTAACCATAACTAGTTCAAATGACTCAAATGAAACTAGTTAAAGAGTTGTTCAATTGCTATATTCTCATAGAAGTATACAAGAACACAATTAAAGCAAAATTGGTTTGATTCACTCGAATCAATTTATGAACACTATAGCGACGGTTTGCAAAGGATGCATTCCTTATTATATAAATGTATTTGTTCATGTTACAACCGATTTTAGAACTTTAACCATTCAAGTATGCAAACGGGTACGCATACTTGAAGTAGCCGGACCAAGTTTGGTTTTCGTCAGTATGCGAACGGGTATGCATACCTCCAAACCCAGCAGAAATTTTAGGTCACAAACCTTTCGCCAGTATGCGTACGGGTACGCGTACTTAGGTTCCTGGACTTCTCAAGCCAACAGGTACGCATACGGGTATGCATACTATGGTTCCCGGACATGGGTCACACATATGCAAGAGTGCATAACATGTTTATAATCCAATGTTGGTTAAGTGTTCTAAACTCTATTTCAATCATTGAAATATTCTTAGAGGATGACAATAGCCGTTTTCACACACAATTAGCATCAAAGCAATTTTCAAGTTATTGAAATAATCATAACGAAATATTCCAAGTCTACACCAAATGATTGTATCACACAAACCATGTAAGATGTTACTCGGCGATTTTCACATGATCATCTTTTGACTTTCGTCAAGAATATAAGATGAACTTGGTTGAAGCGAAAGCTTACCAACACATATTTTGAGAAATATGTAAGCGAGTTAAACTCGGCTCAAAATCTCAAATGTGCATAATCGAAAACTATCGTAATACGACTTTTGTCTCAATATAGGAGATAGAGTAGAAATAGACTTTCCAAATGATAGATGAGTTTCAGTCTCCACATACCTTTTGTTGATGAAGTTCCACAAGCTCTCCTTAGTAGTTCTTTGTCTTCAATTGATGAATGTCGTGAAGTCTAATGCTCAACTACACAATATATCCTAGTCCGAGACATTACTATAAGTAGACTAGAAATCAAGACTTATAGTTTTGATCACTAACATTGACAAACAAGCTTGAGAGAGCAACGCTTGCGAGTTCGACCGAGCAGTGCTCTAACACCAGGGTTTTTCTCAAACGAATGAGGGAGATGCGTGGGACCAGCCACGGCGGCATGACCTGCCGGCCGATGGGCCCGGTCCCGTAGGCGCCTCTTTATAATTCTATTATTATTATTTTTTTTCCCTATTTTGCATAGGTTTCCTCGTTCGTCCATATTTTTGAATGCTCGTTCGTGCGTTCGGGTGCTCGTTCGTGCATTATTGCTAAGTACACTCGCACCATTTTCTTGGGGCTTACTCAGTGATGGCCCAAAGGCCCGCTCAGTGAATATTATTACTAATTCATGAAATTCAGCTGAGAATAAACCATGAAACGGAGTAATAAAATGAGTTGAGTATCTATTACTAATTCATGGAATTCAGCTGAGAATAATCCACGAAACGGAGTAATGGAATAAATTGATTATCTATTACTAATCCAGCTGAGGATAAGCCATGAAACGGAGTAATGAGATAAACTGATTATCTATTACTAATCCATGGAATCTAGCTGAGGATAAGCCATGAAACGGAGTAATGAGATAAAATAGATTATTTTCTAGGAATTCAATTGATGAATGTCGCGCTAGACTTAATCTATGAATTGCTCTATACTAGCATGCAATATGTCTAGGAGTGAGTTTATTCGAGACTCGAGGTATGAGATGATGAAGCATCATACTCGTTCTGAATATTGATTCTGTATAGTCAGGGAACAGTATGACATCCTCAAGACGTTAGCGCTCTATACTAGCATGCAATATGTCTAGGAGCCGTCCAATCATCGAGATTCTATACATATTCTCTCTACATAGTCAGGGAATAGTTTGGCATCCTGAAGACGTTAACGCTCTATACTAGCACACAATATGTCTAAGAGCCTTCCAATCGTTTCGATTTTATGTAGAGGTGTCGATGAAATATGCGAAGTGTCGAAAAGCTCAGCTGAGAGGCTTTACGAATAACATATTCATACAGAGCTCTGAGAGGATGTACTCTCGGTCAGAGATTGTGAAATGGGCTTTCACGAATCATAAAATATGAGTTTCACATACATTTCTGAAGCCGTGTTAGAAACATGCAGGATCATGATTTTACGATTTTAGCCTTTGTCAAAAATCCACCATCAACACCTACGTATTCTCCGATTTACCTTGAAGGGATCAAGCACTAACAGTAGTTCATCCCCGTCAAAACAAGCAACTAAAGACAACTCATGTTGCAAGACCAAAGGCAAAGTAAATGCCCAATCCGTATAGGCCAAAGGGACCTTTGCAAATGATGCGCAAGAATGTGCATCATTGGCCTTTCCTTCGTGTTGCACCATGGTGGTGCATCACTAATTCACAACACCGCAATGATGAATCTCTCTTGACTAATCTACGCGCCACAATGATGTTTCAGCATCATATATGCTTTACTGGCTAAGTTATGAAGCTTAAGGCATATCTCCTCTATATGCACCTCTAATCAACTACTCTCCCTATATATGTCTTATTGACATTTCTAAAACTAAAAATTGGGAAGCACTTTGACATGCTTGTTTCACTATTCATGACCGTTGCCATGTGTCTCTGAATAATGCGTCATGGTGGTGCATAAGCAAGTTCTGGATGTGGGCCAACTTGACTGCACCATTAAGGTGCAACATTGCTCTCGGGCAGCCATCCACTGACTAATGCAGCACGTTGGTGCGACATTGGCTCTTGGCCGATATATGCTGTGTGAGAACCATGATGGTGCGGTATTGGTTCCTGGCCAATGTTCCTTCGTAATGTATCCTGATGGCGTGATACCTCTTTTACCCAGCCATCCACTGGCTGATGCACCACGATGGTGCAACATTGCACTTGGTCAACCTCCAACTGGCTAATGCACCATGATGGTGCAACATTTTATCCTGGGCCAACATGCCCTTAACGCACAACACATGCTTTGATATAAGGCTTCATCTCATACCATGGCGCACCTTTGAGCATGCGCCATGCGAAAAGTGCATGCGTTACACTTGTCATATTCTACGGCAGATTTGCAAGACAAGAAATGATAACATTTTCAAGAAAATCAATGCTAATCCTTCATTGGTAAACATTAATACTTATAGGTTATCTCAGAATCATGAGAACCATGAAGATTTGGAAGAAGTAATGAGTGGTGGGAGTATCAACGAAGAGAGAGGGGAAGCAACAACCGCTGGAATACTCCACAACCAGGCTATACAAAATCAATGTAGATAGGGATTTCCTAGACTCTACTTATGATGTTGTTTGGTCAGTTGTAGCTAGACATAAACATGATCAATACCAATACCAATACCAATACCAAGGGGTGTGGGTGTAAAAGTTGTTTCACAAGATTGCCAATAAGGGGTACCAATTTACTTGGGAGTATACCAAGTTCCATATAAGACAGTAACATTCAGTACCAATTTACTTGGGAGTGTACCAAGTTCCATATTAGACAAAACAACTTTCAGTTTTGGAATGGTACACCCCCTAGTAAATTAGTACCCCTATTAGAAGCCACACTGTTTTGGACGATTATTCTCCCCGGGTAAAGAGTTTTCAATTGGGTCTGAAATTGGCTATTGATCTGGGCTATCAAAAAGTCATATTGGAAGGAGATTCTTTAACTGCGGTACACCTGATTAAAGGCAACATCTATTGCTTTTCATGGAGGATTCGAGGACTCTTGTGTCATAATCAAAACCAGTTACACGCTTTTGAAAATGTTAAGGTTATATGTAGCGATCATGAAGATGTTAAGGTCATATCTAGCAATCGTTACAATATGAAGTTGCTCACGACTTGGCTCAGTTTTCCCTGTCTCATAAACTATCAAATGTATAGATTACGGATTTCCCTCCTTGTATTACCAGTGACTTAAGGCAGCAACTGAAACTTACACACCTACTAGAGACATAATATAAGAAGTTATAATGGCCCTTCATCGACAGAAATTCCAAGTGGAATAGAAAGGAACGATTTTTTGGGGACCATGGTTTTTTTTTTGGGACCATTGTTCTATTTTGGGTAAGACATTTAGAAGTAAATCTGGACACTCCTTATCCAAATATTTTTATTAATACCAAAATTACCCTCTTATTAATGTATTCTTCCCCAAACTCAATCTCACTGAAGTCGAAAATGGTAGATTTTACCAACCACAACCAGAGGAAGACTATTTGGGTACTCGGGTATACCTCAAACTCCGTTAATGTTGCTTACAATGGTCAAAACTTTCCTTAAAATGTAAATTTTTAAGTAGATTTCGGCTAGGTCAAGAGAATTCGGTTACCTGATGTGAAGAACAGGTAGCCGTACATATGTGGAAGTGTAGTTTCGGTTACTGTTTCGAAAGTCGCAGGTAACCGAACCCACATTTAATGGAGGTTTTGCATAGTTCGGTTAACAAAATTCAACATGTAGCCGAATTTTTTTATATAGGATATACTGAGTAATGTTCGGTTGGTTCGCAGAATTCCATCAAATAAAGTTCCTAACCGAACCTTCTATACAAAAATAGTTTAATAAAGTGTTAAAGTTCGGTTGGTTCGCAAAATTCCATCAAACAAAATTCCCAAACAAACATATGTGTTTACTGAGTAGAGTTCGGTTATCAAAAAAAAAATTGCGAACCAACCAAACTCAGGATTTGTTATTCTATACAAGAGTTCGGTTAGGGGACAAAATTTTCCAACTAACCTAATCAACCAAACACAATATGTTGGTTTTCAGAGAGGAGTTCGGTTAGTTGTTTTTTTTTTTGCGAACCAACCAAACTTAGCATTTATGGTTCTATACAAAAGTTCGGTTACGAGAAAAAAAATTCATAATAACCGAAGTGTTCTTTGTGTTCTTGGTTTCAGAATGTTCGGTTAGCAAACTAGGTATTTTTAAACTACTGCTAACCGAACAAGCTACTCTAACTTCCATTTAAACTCTATTTTGATCATTTCTACTCAAATTTTTCGATCAAAACAAATTAAAAGTGATAGGTTTTTCAATTGAATGAGTAACGTCACCGAAAAAGGGAAGAAAAAGAGAATAATTTTTTTTTTCAAAACTAAAATTTTTCGTTGCCCATCTCTTTCACGTTTTTGTTTATAATTATGGTTAATGATTTATTTAGATTAGATATAAATGGCTAGGTTTAGGTGGCTATTAGGTTAGTTTTAATTTAAATTAGGATAAAGTGTAAATTGGTATTTTCCTAACTTTAAGACACCCCTTATAAGTATAGGGAGATTGGCCTAATCAAACCATGGTTCCCGGAAAAATGCATGGTCCCTACAAAAATCGTTCATAGAAAGATACTAATCATTGTAACATAAATCCTACACAAAAGGTAACCAACTGGCATTGGCCCATTTGGCCAGGGGTTGGGCTCCCGAAAAATCCTACACAAAAGGTGGTCACCAAAACGTTTCTAGTAATGATAATATATTGCCAGTTTACTACTATCATCATCTTCTTCTTCCTATGGTGGTAGGGCGATGGACTTCAATCTAGCTTCATTAGCATCCTGTAAGCACAAACAAGAAAAAGTTAATAGAAAGTATGCCAGGTCATAAAACAGGAAAATTATGATTAGAGTTTCATGTTATTAAACAAGACATTCTCTACGGTCAAATGGCTTTATATTTAGAAGAGAAATTAATGGGGTAATTAAAATAAAAACATGATATGAAAAGGTTTAGAAAATAGAATAAGTTTTTACATTCTGCTTCAGGCAAATGTATTTAGAAGAGAAATTAATGGGGTAATTAAAATAAAAACATAATATGAAAAGGTTTAGAAAATAGAACAAGTTTTTACATTCTGCTTCAGACAAAATACAAATAAATTTGGCAAAACAGAAATGACACTTCTTCTCCCACCACTTGACAGAGTTAATGGGTCATAAAGGTTGTGAAACCATGTGCAACATTGTCGACTGACTGACGTTCCATATGTATCATGCATGAAAACCCCATCACGCGATTTCAGTTGGGTTTAACCAGCAAATACTCTGGCCACGTAAGTTGTGGGTACAGGTCTGAGCCCTTTTAAATATGGGGTCTTAAGTCTAATGATTCAGTAATTCACATTTCCTGAAAATGTGGCTATTCTAGACAAAGTTCTTTAGGAAAAGGAATAAAACGCCTAATATGAAAGATGTAGAGACAGCGATATCTGAAAACGCAAGGGACCTTTAGACAACCAAATTTGAATGGGAATCCAAGGACTTTAATTATCTGTCTTGATGGTGAGTAAATGACATAATTAATAACTATAACACATGGAAATAGAATTCTTAAGAAAGGTCGATAAGACTGAACCTGAATGCGTCTTCAAGCTCTTTGTTTTCAGGATCCAGCTTCAAACCCTTCAAAAAGGCGTCTGCTGCTTTGCCATACATCTGTGATAACAAATGCAGCAAATAAATTATATTGTGATTTGTCTAGGGAAAACCGAAAAAGCAAAGCAGAGGAAAAGACACAGACTTTCAGAATGCTGAGCGCTACTCCTGCCCTGTAGTGTGCCTTTGGCCAATCAGGCCTTAAAGATATGCATTCAGTTGCATCCTTTAATGCTTCAAGTCCTTTTTGCTTATATGCATGACATGAACTCCTATTGGACAGTAGAGTTGCATCTGTTGGAGCAATTTCCAACGCCTACATTTCCATCACCAAGAAGTAGGATTATAAGAATGAAAACGTAAAATATTAAACAAGGAGTTCAGACAGTAAGGAACTAGGACTTTAAAACAAAATCTAACACAGGTAAAAATAGGCTGGCTGGAAACTTCATAATGCAATTCAATATTGCAATTCATAAGCCACTTATATAATTGATTATACCACGACATATATATGTTCTTAACTTCCCATAGATCCATGGACTACCAGAAGTTGAGAAATCTGTATTAACTACCAGTCAACTTTTTAAAGATCATAATTATGGTAGCTTTCAACTGTAAGTCTACTCTGGAAGCATACTGTCATTCTATTGTATAATGGAAATGTGATGTACACCTCAGTTTCTCATGTGGTTAAGTGAAGGTTAAAGCAAGTTGGTTGCCCCAGCTGAAAAACGGTTCATCTTATTGTCTTCTATGATGAAATTATAAACACTTAACCTGCATATTATACCAAACAAGCTGATAACAAACACTACACTCATATACCACTGTCTTATTAATTGTGTGCAATCAGACGTATACATGTAAAGCTTGAAGACAAAAATATTCACCTTCAGTAACAATACTCATAGGCTATATAAATTAACTCATTAAACTAAGTGTACTCTTGCATACCACCAGTAAAGTGTCATTCAATTACCATTATATTATTGAGGGGTTATTTGATTTCAAAGTTAAGGGTAATTAAATACCTTTGAGTACCACAATGCTGCCAACGAATACTGCTTTTCCTGAAATGCTTCTGCGCCTTTCATTTTTTCTTGAAGAACTTTCTCAGAACCTTCAGGTTTCTTCTGTTTGAAATTTCGAATTTTGTATTGTCAGAATTCAGAAACAAACTAGAAGTATAAGGCATTTAAAATGTTAAATGGGGGTGATGGCAACAAAGAGTAGAAGATGTAAAAAGATAGTTATAGCACTGATTTATCATAATGTGACACATGTTATCCTTCCTTTAGTGTTCTTATATTCTTTTTGAATTGCTGATTTTTTCTAAAAGATTTAAGCCAAGAAGTGCAGATGAGCTCTAAAGCCTTTAGTTGTTCCCTTGTCATTATAAAGTCTCCAATCCCTGCTTCTTAGATTTGTAGAAGATACAATGGTCTAGAATTCTTGATAAAACCCGGCCCTTATATGTGGCTATCCCATAGCATGCAGTTTTAAGAGTTGTATAATGTTGGCAATGTACCTCTAGTTCTGAACATGAGCGGCTGGTATACATGTAATTATTGTCAGGCACCTGCAGTGTTTGAAATTGATACAAATGACATAACAACTAGACTTGTATGTTGGGCGGAGCCATCTGGCCTTACTTAGTGATATTAGAATTAGCTGTATAGGGTGGTATATTATTATCAATAATATCGTGACTTTGTATTGCACTAAGAAGGTCTAGGAAGTAGATAAACTAATTTGGGGCTTGATGGATAATATAGAACTTCAAATGGAGAAGAAAGAGCCAAACTAATGAAAATGGCATATACATACTAGTGGTTGAGAAATTTATCAACTAATAAGGTGGAGCGGATCAGTAGAACAATAGACTGGTGGCAATAAATAGAGATAGAGGTCATGAAGGAGTACTATAGGTGCAAACAGACACAAGTACTTCGCCATATTTTTGTCAATATTTAAAGGAATTCCAACGCTAAGTTATCACAATAATTACAGATAAAAGCCAACTCATCAATTGTGTAAGATAGATACTGTAGCTTCTTCTTTCTGTCCGCCTCAGAATGCACATGCTCCATAAGTCCACCATTGGTCCAATTCGGATATGTTGGAATGCAAGAAGTCACAGGAAATAGAATCTCAACAATTTCACTTTTACCCTCTTTAGCAGCAATTTCTACTGCAGTCATCCCTCCTGTGTTTCAAAAATAAAAGAGAAGTTTAATTCCATAAGCTGGGTCGTAGGATAACCCTACAACCAGTCAACCAGTTCTCTCAAATGGTAGTGCCAATTCTCTTGACTTCTGGTGGAAAAATTAGTCACACCCAACCAGCATGCTATTTACATTCTCAAGATTTAGGTTTCCATGCAAGTAGGGCATCTTGGCAAACCAGATAGGTTTCAGAAGATGTTTGAACTGGGAGAAATGAATTAAAAAGCTACGCATTAGGTATCTGTACATTATCCGTAGCATTTGGATCAGCACCAGCCTCTAGTAAGAGCACGATAAATTGTGTTAGCCCATAATCTACTGCATATCGCAGAGGGGCAATTCCATGTGACTTTATTAGTCACACCCAACCAGCATGCTACTTACATTTTCAAGATATAGGTTTTCATGCAAGTGGGCATCTTGGCAAACCAGATAGGTTTCAGAAGAAGTTTCAACTGGAAGAAATGAATTAAAAGGCTAAGCATTAGGTATCCGTACATTATCCGTAGCACTTGGATCAGCACCAGCCTCTAGTAAGGGCACGATAAATTGCGTTAGCCCATAATCTACTGCATATCACAGAGGGGCAATTCCATGTGACTTTATTAGTCACACCCAACCAGCATGCTACGTACATTTTCAAGATAGGTTTTCATGCAAGTAGGGCATCTTGGCAAACCAGATAGGTTTGAGAAGAAGTCTGAACTGGAGAGAAATGAATTAAAAGGCTAACTATTAGGTATCCGTACATTGTCCGTAGCATTTGGATCAGCACCACCCTCTAGTAAAGGCACGACAAATTGTGTAAGCCCATAATCAACTGCATATCGCAGAGGACACCTTCCTCGTGATTCGGCATTTGGATCAGCACCAGCCTAGATAGATGCAAAAAAAAGAAAGATAAGTCTTTATTTGTTATCAAGATATGCGGAAAAATTACATAAAGGTTTAGGAAGACAATGCACTACAAGTTCGAGAAGAATCTGAGATAAGAATGACACTAGCATGTGCCCCAGAGTATTATGCTTTGAGAGTTTTGACACGTCCACAATTATCTTTCACATTATTATGCTTTTATTTATTTTATGTTCAGGATTTCAATTTTAATGAACCGGATACATTAATTTTAAGCATATCTAAGTTCTGTGCACCTATGACCGTTGACCAGCAAGCTAAACATCTTTTTACATCATAATTTTCAATAAGGTAACATGGCAAATTCTGGGCACTGCATCCATGTGAACCACATTAGTACAATTTGGGGTTAATTAACCAGGGTATGGAGTACTTGAGGGTTCCCGACGCTGGGATTGTGTGCAGCAACTTGTGTAACGGTCATCATATGTTGACAATTATCTTTTGACCTAGAAAACGAGCTATACACCAACATAAGAAAATGGCACAAACTAAGAAAAGGATGTTCAGAAGCAAACTCAATTATAACTTAAAAAATTTACTAGCTGTGGTTTTACTTCGAAATTTTGAAACAGATAAATGAAAGGATGAGTCTTTTCATATAAGCAGGAATTGTAATCTAGATCCACTAAATGTAGATATTGTGTAAATTCAAATGTCATTGTGAGTGGATAAATAAATAGTTAACTCGCAAAACATTTCTTAGCAACCCTCTGCGACAATAATAATTGATAAGGCATTGTGCCGCCAGAAGGTTGAGATCTTTTTGTACCTGCAGTAAAAGATCCGTGATTTGTGGTGAAACATTAAGAATACTCGCTATAAGTGGTGTATCCAGACCCAGCAACACTACGTTAGGCTGCATACAGGAAGGAAGATAGATTTAATCAATTGCCCCACTAAGTTGGAAAACCAGTAATAATAAAAATCAGTTGTGCACTACACAATACTCTTACTGTTTTCAAGTATATAATCTAGTCAGTTTTACAAAAGTAAGTAAAGAGTTGCATAAAGTTTCTAAAACGCAAGAAAGGTATATCTTCCTTTTTATATATAAAAGAAAACTGAAAGAGTGTTACAATGCCCTGTTTCATTTTTCTTTGTTCATCAGCAACTTGAAAAATCAACTACTTGAAACAGACTACATCTGGTCTAAGAGAAGTCAACTTACATCTGCATGGTGATCCAACAAAAGTTTAACAGAATCAAGCTGGTCAAAAACAGCAGCATAATATAGGGCTGTCCCGGATGAAGTCACAAAATTAATGCGAACACCTTTTGAAAGTAACAACATCTGTATCTTTATATCTCCTGCATATAAAGCAGCATATGAGATCCACACCTGACTGTATGTCCAATAGCAAAAGAAAAAAAATATATTATAGAAGAAATAGGCCACGTCATATGCTATTTTTGGGATAAAGAAGTAGCAACATGGAAGAAGTCTGCATTGCTCTAATTAGTCCGAGCACCAATGTGAAGTATTTAGTTACATCTCAAGGTTCATTATAAGAGATTCCCAACATATTCACATTCAATTATACATCTAAGTATCTAACTCTTCCTAAAGTAAATATCCATGTACTGAGTTTCTGCCTCTATGTGGCAAGAGGTAAGCCTTAAGCCTCAATATTCCACTGCTCCAGAAAACTCCAAACAACATAAACAAATTCTAACAAATGAACTTATGGAGGAAAAAATGTTTATGAGAGCGTTTATCTAATCCTTAACCAATCAGGCTCATCCAAATAAAGCCTCACAGCAAGAGATTTTTTGTGAGGAAAGCTAAACTCCAACGATGCGGACAAAATAACGCAAATCTATCAGAATAAAAAAAAAATTATTCTCAAATATCCAGAAAACAATATTAGGAACAAAATTTCCTTTACATGCAGTACCTTGAAGAGGAAATGCTCAGCCCTTGTAGGATGTAGCACAGTCCTAACATAAAATTTTGCTTAAAAGGGCAAAGATAACAATCGGATTTTTTCCTCCCAGGAAAGAATCAGTCTGATCTTTTACTTGTATGCCGAACACAAAACAGTCAGAAGGGGTTATCCACAAGAATGATTTCCTTGGGGTTGACAGTAAGTTAGACAGTTCAAGTATTACATGTTCTTAAAAATACACTAATGAAACTCTTGAAAGTATAGAATTAGCTAAGCCAAAGTTGGAAGGACACCTTGGTAGATGATTTTGCTGGATACATATAGGTTGCATAAAACTAGGATGTTATATATACTAAATGCCTAAATTGAATTAAATTACTAGATAGATGGGAAAGTTTAGAATCTTAAATTAATAAGCTAGGGATATAATTCCTTGCCCACTAATCTAATCTTTGCACGCCACTATGTCTATAAGTAGATAGGAAATCTCGTTAAGGGAACATATCAATATTTTATGCCACTGCTATGTCTAGATAAGAAACTACCATCGGCTTTCACTTACTAAAGATCAAGTGGAAAATATAAACAAGTGCACCCACGCACAAAGACATGCTTATGTATATATATATACAGAAAACGGGTAGCAAACGGGTAGCTTTATAAGAATTTACACGGTCTTGTTCCTAGATTAGAGATATGGGAGGTACCTCCCAATACAGCATAATGCAAAGGAGCATTAAACGTGCTATTTGGATCATTTGAACCATTCGGATTGGCACCCTTCTCAAGAAGATACTCTACAGAGTTCAAATGTCCTTTCACAGCTCCATAACATAAGGGAGTTCCACCTGAAAAACAGAAACAACTGTAAGGTAAATTTTTATTTCAGCTAAAGAGGTTTCCCTTTATGATTCATAAGGATATATAATTGGGGGAAATACCAAAACCTAAATGATCAAAAAATCAATCCAAGTTCCATTTCAGTCCCCTATGCTATGTCTGTTCAGGAAGCATACTGAAAGCATTCTAGTTCTGTGACATCCTTCTGAAGAAGGGCACCACGAATCGAAAAGTGAACAACAGTGCATGGTGAGATCATCATACCCCAAAAGACAAAATAAACAAACAGAAAGTTTACAATACGGGACTTAAAACTTAACGAAGTGCTTGACTTTTTATTGTTCTAGCAAACAACTTAGCAAAATCCACCACATCTTGTTGACAACAAGTATCATAGTTAGCAGAATTATCCTAACAATTTTTTCCTAATTAATAACGAAACCGATGAAAATGAAGCAATAAATGGACAATTCTTAATAATGAAATCTGCCCTCTAGGAGATTATTTTCTGTGAAAACAAGAATTTCAAAGTTACATAGAAACCGAATCTGAAAAGAAAAGAAAAAATCAAAAGTAAGAAGTAAATTTTTAAAAAGAAAGATATTACCATGATGATCTTTCTCATCAACATCGACATTCAACTCTTCAAGCAAGTATCTACAAACATTAACACTTCCTCCAGCAGCAGCAAGAGCAAGAGATCCTCTTCCAAGTCTATCCTTCAGCCGTTGGATCGTTGCTGCTAATCCATCCCCTCTGTTATCGTACCTTGCAGCTATCGCTGAAAATCACCAAAAAACGAAGTACAAATATCTTACATAATTAAAGAAATAAAAAAAGGGAAAAAATCATAACAAAATCAACCTATTTATATTTGAGCTTACTCTTGAAATCATCTAGATTCCCCGTGTAAGCAGAATTCAGTAGATCAAAATAAGCGGATGTACGGGCTGCAAACAAGTCAAACTCAAACTCAAAATCAAAATCAAAATAAGAAAAAGGAGACAAAACCAAAATCAAAAATGCAAGGAGAAATTCTACGGGTTTTGAGAAAGAAGAATACAGACATGGAGCATAAGATCTATTGATCTCATCTTTATCAGGGCTGGCAACGATATATCGTTGTTTTTGTGGAGCTGCAAAATCAGAAAACCAAAACGTTAAAAAACCTGAAGGAGATTCAAAATCAGAACAAGAGCAACTAGCTAGGGTTTTACAGAGAAAGAAAAACGAACTTTGGTTGCTCTCCATTTTAGGGTTTCCAGAGCAGAGATTGTTGTAGTGTGTGGGGAAAAGTGGAACTCAGGAGAGTGAAGAGAAGTTATAAATGTGCTTTTCTTTTTCATTTTCTGCATTTATGAAAAAAATTGACAAACGAAGACGCGCCAGATTTGTCAGGGTACGAAACGGTTAGGTGAAAAGTTAACATATTTGTTGACCCACAAGTAAGCGGAGGTAGTTAAAACTCACGACTAGGGCCAAGCCGGATGTGAAAAGTTAACCTATTTGTTGACCCACAAAAACCAAGACGCGCCTAACTCAGGTGTTAAAAATAACGTGATAGCCGTCACCATATTTCGAAGTTTGGTTACAAAAATAAAACCAGAAAGTGATATGGTCAAGCCAAACTTCGAGATATGGTGACGGCTATCATGTTATTTTTAACACCTGAGTTAGGCGCCCTTTTATGAATAGACCATTTAGCTGCACACGCCATTCCTACAGCCAAGAGGTTTGTTTCCACCTACTTAGATTGGTTAGTGTCATCCTGAATTGTCACAAGTTTTTCGATTTGTGGTTTTTATAATGCCACCAAAAGTTTCTCCCTTACCCCCGAATTAAAAATCTAATATTATCCTCAATGTTTTAAAGATAAATTATTAAAAACATCAATAAGGAGAAACTATTACTAGTTGAAGGGAAGGAAAAAAGAAAGATATTACTGAATAGCATGAGCATGGGTTACCTCCCATCAAATACTAAGTTTAGAATGACAAAGACATGAAATTTTTTAAAAGCAAACCGAAAGGATCTTACAAGTTCATAAAAACTCATACAACCTATAAGAGTTAAGCACGAAGGTCTAACATACCATTTTAGATAAGCAATACTAAAACCGAAACTACCTAAGTAAATTTTTTTAGCACCTTATCAAGGAAACAATTGTCCGAAGCAATTTCCCCTTTGATTTGATAAGTCAGAAAAAGATAAGAATTAACTCGGTTGCTTATCAGGATCCAATTATTCATAAATAATTATATCTCATTTAGAAAAGACAAAACTAGGTTAACTAGTTTTCTAATCAAGGATCAAATTGGGCTTGAACAATCGTACCTCGTTTTGATAAGCCTGAACTAAAATCCGAATTAACTTAGTTTTTCTTATCAGGAATCAATTGGACTAAAACAATTGAACCTCCTATTTCGTTAAGCAAAAACAAAAACCAAACTTGATTAAGTTTTTCTTAACCGGAACCAATTGAAACATAACAATTTTATTGTATTTTTCGTTAAACAAAAGCAAGAATAGGCATTTTAAATCAGTTTTTCTTATCAAAATAACGATTAGCAAACATAAATACATCGTTACCTTACTCTTCGGTATGACAAACTAAGATCCAAACCCATCAAATTTTCATATCAGGAAAGATTATCAAAATAAATCTTCCCTCGGTTTCCACAACCACTCTCCCCACAAAGATATGACGTTTAAGCACCAGTTTAGTATAGAACTCTCCCCCTGTGAGTTTTTATTCCATGCAAGACAAATGAATAAAAAGAAAGACAACCTTTTCCAGCGAAAGGTCAACAAAGCCTTAGCTTTTACGTTGCCAATGTAACAAGTTAAAACTGAAACTCATATGTATACAACATACACAATTGATGAACCATAAATCGATAATAGTATAATCGTGACTTCACACATAAGTTTAATCTATATCTACTTTTGATCATTTGATAAAGCATCCTAGATAGTTAGATCTGAAACCTGCTTATATAAAAAAGTCACAACATCATAAGAGATATACATAATATGAGATCGGAAATATTAGGGTTTTAACAAAACCGAAACAATATCTCATAAATCGAAAGCAAAGCAAAAGAGATAATCATTCAGATCAAACAATGCAACCGTAACTATCAAAAAAAATGACAAAAAAGATTTAAAATAAAAACTTAATCATTCATATTATTGATAGTTTGAATAAAATTTACACAAACATTGAAATAAATCAACAATTGATTAGTTTATTCATAGTTTAGCAACTCGAGCCTTTTTCCGTGATTTCCTTCAGTTTGGCTTCAAAATCTGTTAGATTTTTCTTGTAGTAATCCAACAGCTTCATATTATGAACATCTACATCCTTACAAGTAGATGACCATTTGAGGTGAACTATCTTTTGTTCATGTAAAGCAATTCCATGTTTTGCATCAGTAATCAGTTCCTTGAGCAATTCTCTCCTACCAATTAGTTTCAAGATTCCTCCAAACAAACTGGTTGCTCCAACCCCAATGAGAGAAGACTCGGTAGGAAATGGACAGTATTCAGAACAAAGTCGGAACCTTCTTTTCCCGGTGGTGATTGAGTCAAGAATTTTCTGAACTTCTTCAATACAATACTCAAATACGTAGTCACCACTTTCATCTTCATTCTTAATAAAAAGAATTATAAGAAGTTTTCTGGATAAAACTCGAAATCCGCACGAGTTTATTAGAGCAAAAATCTCTTTGCTCAAGTATTCCACATATTTCTTTTTAATGTTCTTCTTTCTGGGAGACATTGTAAACAATATCTTGAACAAGCAGGAAAATTCTTTCAAAAACACAAGGAGAATACTCGAAAAAATATGTAAAGTTTCGAACCATCTAAAACATCCTTTTATAAATAAGATTCATGGTCTTATAAAAAGGTAGTTTAGCTTCGAAATCGGAAGTTCATCAACCTCGAAAATATTGCCAAAATACGGAAGTAAGAACTAAAAAAAATATTCTTCTTTAAGGTTACCATGATAACTGAAACTTATCTTATTCTTTTATACCTTTAAGTATCATGAGTTTCTTCAACAGTTAGAAAAACATGAGCATGTATAAGAAGATGTGTTTAGAAGTAGTCAGTTATGGTTGACTAATTTCCTTTTTCTTGCCTTGTGATGAGATATGTCAACACAATGTGTACTTGCTTGATATCCATTGAAAAGAAGAGGGTACCCAAATACACCACAATCTTTTTGTTTCAACCTATAAGTCCTCTTCCGAATGTGATCGTCTATGGACAAAGTCGATACAATATGACAATTCGGTTCACACTTCGTGTGATCGTCTATGGATACAAGATCAAGACAATACAACAACAAGGTCACTTGTGTGATTGACTATGGATATAAGATCGAGACGATACGACCACAAAGTGTGTACTTGATAATAGGTTCGGTAATAACCAAACTCTATAGGATCACTATCAAGTATTACGGAGTTAACATATAAGTGTAACTTACTTTTAATTATAATAAATACAATTATAATTTCGGAATAAAAAAGTAAATGACATAGCAAGATTTTGTTAACGAGGAAACCGCAAATGCAGAAAAACCCCGGGACCTAGTCCAGTTTTGAATACTCTCAGAATTAAGCCGTTATACAAAATCTAATAATATAGTATGGTAAAAACTGATTATGGAGAAAATGGTAAATTGGGTGTGTCAATAATAAACGAGTCTAGACCCTAAAAAAATGTACTGCACATGAGTACTTTAGATTCGAGAGATCAATCTGTACAATTCTATACTAAACAAAGAAATGGTCATTCCAGTCTTGTTTCGGTCACAAAATGAAGGAGAAGGGTTGATCTTAGGGAGGGGAGCAGAGAAGGTGTTGAGATCACAGAGATATATTCTGTAAGGTGTGGTTGTTTATGACTTATCTCAGAAAATGGAACTTGTTGCAAAAGATGGTAAGCTGCAAATTCTCTGTATTATCTGGATACTTACGTTAATGATTATTGTTGTTGTTCAATAGATAAAAATATATTTATAGTAAGTCATAATAAACACCCTAATCTCGTAGGAAGTGGAAGTAGTTGAGTGATGGAGAAGTGGAGATCGTGTAAAAATGGTGAAAACCATGTCCCTATTGTGAAGGGAATACTGGTCGGTTTTACATCCACTACTTCTCTACTGCTATCAACTGTCCGCCTTTCCTGAAACTTTCTCACAATGGGCGTGTTGCACGCCGCACGCTGTAAACCGCCAGACCAATACCCTGATGAACATCCCCCAGTTTGTGACATGTTTGATGTCTCGAGTATTTTTGTAGAAAATATGGAGCAAGTCACATGAAGAATGAAACAAGTCCTACATGGTAGTTGCTGAGTGGGTCTTGCTTGCAAGACCTAATTATTTCGACTAATCACGCGTAAGCTAGGCGGCAGGTGGTCATAAGTGACAAGTCAAGTCGTATGAATGGGACTTGCCGTGAGTCAGTGCTCAAAAAATAGCATATGGTGCTTTTAGGTTAAATAAATAATTAAATTATTTATGAAGTCGATATTCATAAAATATCGTTTGTAATCGATGCATGTAAAACATCGCTTTTAAGCAAGCAACTCAAAAATAATCGATGCATGTAAAGCATCGTTGTATAGAGCCCGCTCGAGTTAATCGCAGATTTCACGGTCTTAAAAGGGCATGACCGGCCCTTTTTGGTCGGACGTTTGGCAATCAAGTAAGTCGACTAAAGACAACATGATTGGTCCATGTAGAGCAGCTGACAGCAATTATGGCACCCCATTGGTCGCCTAAATTTGGATCTAAGCCGGTCAATTTGGTCGGCTAAGTTAGATGGCTAAGATAGTTTTAAGACTGCCATGGACTGCCATTGACCTAATTAAGACCCTTTCAAGCCGCGTGACTAACCTACTTTGGGCGATGATTTAGAGCAAAGCGGGTAAGTTAGGAATGACATGATTGGCTGAAATAGTAGAGGGCCCGTAGGTGAATATCATGGAGCTTGCTCTGTCATATTAGGAGAGGGCCAAGCTCGTTAAATCGACCGGCCAAGTCGTGTGGACGTGATCGTTCCGCGACTGACTTGAGCGATCTGGATTGATTTTCTTATATATAAGAAGAAGCTCGACTAGCCTACTTTGTCTAAGAATTTGGAGTAGAAGAAGGTAGGCTGGAAGTGATATGATTAGTCGAGGTAATAGGTGGACGGACGGTTGTCATAACGGCACCTTGTTTACCGAGTTTGCAAGAGCTAGGGTTAGCTAATAGAGCCTACCAAGTCGTGTGGTCATGATCAATTTGCGACTGACTTGGGTGGCCAAGATATGTTTTCTTAAGAAATTAAACGCATCGACCAGCCTACTTTCATCTTTAATTAAAAGCGGAGCGTACAGCTTTAAAAAAAATTGATTGGTCAATGGGAAAGAGGGGCTAACAGACAACAATATGGGGCAAGGCCGATCGGTGATGGAAGGTGTCAGCTAGGGCAAACCGACCGTCCAAGTGGCGCAGTCACGCCCCCTTTTGCTACTGCCCAACTTAGTCACGATTTTCCCCTTTTCCTATTTTCGAACTTTTGGTAGGATTTTACTCCTTCTAGCTCCATGATGGGCCGGTTTCCTAGCTTGCCTAGGTTTAGTCTCGACCAATAGGGATCGAGATATCGTGCAGGTTCCGATTTTGAAAAAAACCCTAATTATTGTGAATTAGCACAAAATTAGGTTGAAAATTGAAATTTTGCAAATTGACGCAAAATTAATCAATTAATCAATTTAGACGAATTTTGTATATTAACACAAAATTAATAATTTTTTATTCTTACGAGCAGCGCAGCTCTGATCTTATTGACAGAGCGCTTTTGATCAGGTACCTTCATGTTTTCCTTAGTTCAGACACTTGGGGAGATTAATGTTACTCAGCTAAGAATGAACATTAAACGTCATGTCACGTCATTACTAAGAGTTCAGCTGGGAACATAACATGAGTTGGATACAGCAGGCTCCACATTAGTGAATAACGCAACTAGGAGCTTAATTTTATTATAATAAAATTTTATAGAATATTATGGATTATTGCAACATGCACCAATATTATTCTACATATGTAAGCAGAGAGGTATAAACACTCATCAGCTTATCAGTGGTTCTTATTCCTTGCAGACTGAAGACACACAAATATAGGGTTTTACAGTTTTAACCATGAACTAAAAACTACCATCAACATTAAGTCCCATGCTTAGCACATAACAGTGACATTGTTTCGGGGTAAGCACTAGATGGTGATAAACGAAAAGTAAAATTAATGAGAAAAAGATAATAGATGTTACCCGGGAGACTTTAGTTGACTTCGAAAGCAGGACCGCGTAGCTAGATACTAGCATGTTGCCAACCGAGCAATAAGGTACGAATATAGCAGCCGTGGGCCCAGCAAATCACCCCCGTGCACGAAGATAAAAGGGACGTTAACCCCCTCTCTCTTTTTTTTATTGCTCGAACTCCCGTCTCCATCTACAGCACGCGTCCCTTGGATGTCATCATCAACAGTTCCATCACCGAGAGCTTTGCTTGCCGGCTTCAAAGTAAGTGTATCTCGTTGCACTCTGTTTTTTTTCCATTTAATTATGGGTGTAAACCCTATCTATGGTTGTAACTTCCATAAACTTGAAAATTTAACCCAATATGAATGATCTTTCCTTGTTGGCAGTATTAGGGTGAGCACTATCAGCAACATCGGTAACGAAGCAATCACCAGCAATTAAGATCAGCAGCAAGACGAGCAAGGAGAACTCGAGGTAGGAGCTACTTTTTTTTTTCTTTTTTTTTTTTTACGTAAGTGTAGTAGCTTGATTTCGGACGTGGGTATAATACCCGTGGCAAGCTTCACTATTTTTTTATTTTTTTGCTCGAGTGGGTATAAACCCTAACTCGGTCTTGGTTGTGGGCATAATATCCCGTGACCATTACACACTTTTTTTACGTGAATTTTGATATTCACAATTCTTGTTGGTGTGCAATCCCTATATTTCTTCGGCCATGTAGCTTCGAAAATTAGTGACAATCACGAATTTTGATAAGAACTTGCATGCATGGCTCCTTCCTTTAAAAGTATGTAGAGAAATAGTAACTCTTTTACTATCTTGTTCATGTAGTTACCCAGAAGTAAATAGTAACATAAGAAGCTTTTGTTGGGATAAGATGTCACCTGGAGATATTTCCACCGCTAAGCAAGGAAGTATTAATGATTCCAAAGATATGTAGAATATAGATGACGAATTCTTCGCAGTGTCTTATACAACTACCAGGACTCATCCTAGTCATGTGATGACTCTCCTTACTGATTCAGAGAATGAAGAAGTTGTGCCGTTAATTTCTCCAGAACGCGTAATAAGGTTCTGTCTCCAGAAGAATGAGTATCCAGCCTCTCTAATTGATTTTCAAATTTGCCAAAATTCATTGCGCTCCTGGGATGGATGGATGAGGTATATGTTCGTCAATGATCACGTCATGTCCAATATGAATAAAGCATAAGTTGTTGAAGATGTCAAGGCGTCTGCGGCGCTCCACATTAAGAAAGCTGTGCCAGGTTTGATTACTTTCATTTCTCGATGGTGCATTCCTACCCATATAGCTATATATAGATGGGGTGAAATGACTATTACTTTAGAGAGTGTAGCTGCTTTGTTGAACCTTCCCATTGTAGAAAACCTTGACTTTAGTTTATATGATGAATAAGAGATATGGCACACCGCTCTAATTAAGAAAATAGAAGAATATGACGTGAAGGATGATCCTGCAAAATGCTTCTATACTTGGTGGTCGTCTGAATGGTACCCTATGGTACCGAAACCGGGTCGGGTATTGAATGACACACTCAGTATTGCTGCATATTTGTGTTTGTGGCTGTCTAGAGATGTTTTTTACGACGGTTCTGGTACAAAGGAGGTAAGACCAAAGATTATTCCATTTGCCATTAAGATGGCACAAGGCGTGATTCTGCCTATGATGGCTTGTTTCTTGGTTCCCTATACTCACATCTTGATTCTTTAGCAAGAGACATGTATGCTTCTAACGGATATATGAAGATAGAATCACATGTTCACATCGCATTTCTCCAAGCATGCTTATGGGAGAACTTCGACGGTTATGCCTCTAATCCCTTAGCTTCCTTCTCTAGTATATATGGCGGTACAAGAATACTTCGTTGGGTCGAATGGGCGCCCAAAATCCGACCTAAGATTTATCGATTTCTTTGATAATGTACATGTAATGAACTTTCGTCCTTGGGCACCAGTTCACCCATCTATAGTTCAGCCGAACACCTTTACTTCTATTTCTGGTCTAACATTGCATTCAGATGGAGAGAACATGAGTATCGAAGAAACTCTGTTTATACAAAGCTGCACACCTGGATATGTTCCGTATTTCTTCATGGGATCCTTTGCTGTCAATTCTTATAACATCGATAGAGTTGCTCGTCAGATGGGTTTCGACCAGGGAATTCCATCTTGTCGTCCGTTAATACCCTCGAAGGACCTCATGAAATCTATCTTGGATACGAGTGTTCATATAACAAAGAAAAGTCTTCCATTCTTGCTTCCAGGAAGAAAACCAGTGGTAACTCCTAGATATAAAGAATTCTAGCAGAAAGAACTTCTTGATCTTCATCAATTCGTACAGGCAGTTATGACAGTTCCGCGCAGCAAGCCCACTCCCGATATTTTAGAAAATCACCCAATGCTGAAGCCACTTCCTTTGAGTAAACGTAAGCCCTCTGAAGAACTGGTTCAGGTAAGAGCTGGTGTCTCCGATTATTTGATGTCCATTAGCTATGCATCTTGTTACTCATGTTATTCGTTTAACATTTTAAAAAGAGAGTCAGATGAAACCTAGGAAAGATGGAGGCAGTCCCCAGGAGAGAGAGATTAGGTCAAAGAGACTTACAGGTGGTATCCGAAAAACTCCAACAACTACGGTAGTCTTTAATTCTTCGAACGTACAGGTATGTACTCGTTTCCGTTTGACCTGCTTAATTATCCAGGTAGCTTTGAACTAATCCCACTGAAATTTTCTCAAAATTTTAGTGCCTTGGGAATATGAACGCCTTTGCCAGACTCGCGTTGGAAGGTAACCAGAATAGCATACGCAAGATATCTCCAGAAGAAAATGAGGAATCCGGTAATACTGAGTCTCTCGATGACGAAGATTAAGGCCGAACAGATTCAGGATCCGGTAGCGATGAAGGAAGTACTTCCGAGTATAGTAGTAGCATATCTAGATCCCCAAATAAGCCAGCAGATAAGCAGGTAAGTCTTCCACGCGTTTTCTAATTGGATCATTTGCTCTTTAATATGAAAATAGATATTTAACCCATCATTTGGGGTGATGTTGCAGGACGAGACTGAACCAAGAGATAACCTTGTGATGGAGATGATTAATGATGTTGAGGATGTCACTGCACCTTCCAAGGAAAATGAAGATGTCACATCTATGGCCGCGGATGAAAATATCTCCAAAGGATCTCTTGAAACCGACGGAGCGTTAGTTGTGTATTCAGCTGCAGGTGCCACCTTCGACCCTCCATTTGATGCTCCCTTTGCGGATCACGTACTAATTGGAGGATTCAGCATGTCGGATAAGTATTCGGAGTTGTATACCCAAATATGGAAGAAGCATGGACACATTGCCATGACCAAGAAATCAAAAAGTCGTGTTTCGTTAGCTAAACGTGTAGAGGAGGCTCTATCTTCATTTGGTGACATGTGTAGTGAGACTGGACACACACAATTTCTTAAGAAGTAGTCGCAAATTGGGAGCACCATCGGGACATGCGTGTGAACTTCGGGTTCAATGCTTCCCGGTTCTGTGAAGGGATTTCCAAAATTCAAAAGTTGCAGACTGAAATGGATGAAGCTCCTTCCATGGATCTCATTAATCAGAAATAAGCGGAGGTTGATAGATTGTCCCAGGAGTTGAAGTTGAAGCAGGCTTCTCTTTAGGACATGAGAGATGCTTTCTCTAAGAAGGACGCACTGCTGCTGGACGATTTCCCTTGAATGTATTATTCTTTTCTTTGCACATTCCCCTCTTAGGTGTTTTTTGAAAGATACGAGATGCTTCTTTCATGGTTTGATTTTCTGGTTTTGAACTAATATGTAATTGTTTTGTGAAGATTTTGAGTTTATTTGAGATTTTGTTTTGAAATGATTTATGAGTAATTTTCTGAAAGGAAATAATGCTTCGATTAACTGATAAACTGAAAGCCAGTGCAATCATTTTGGAGGAATTAAAAACATTGCATGAAAATAGGTAAATGCTAGAGGAATGGCGACATGACATTCTAGGCATTGAAAGGTTTGAGCCACTTGGCGTGTATTACTACGCCTTCTAGCTTGTCAGCATTGATGAGCTTGCAGTAGCCTCCCAAGATAACTTATGCCACTAGGTAAGGTTCGTCTTTTCCTCCTGAGAAATCGGGTGGAGCAGGTTGAGTAGTAACCCTTACTACCATATCTCCAACTTGAAAGGGATTGGGGTGTTGTATAGCTACTTGACTCTTAGATTTATTGTCTTTGACTAAGACATCTTCTAAACACTTGATAAAATATTAAAAAGGACCGGCATCCCACTCACATCGCCTAGTGACAGCTGGGTTGATAATTGGATCGAGTCCCCGGGTCTTGACGGGATAAGGAGTGACTGGTTGTAAAAAAGGTTGTTCAACAACACTTACTTATGTACGGAACCTGCGGACAAATACTGCTCCACTCTCTCCAGGAAATTATGTCACATTTGCGAGTTGTCGGTATGGCAACAAATAATCTTCAGGGTTAGACGGCTTGTTGGAGATCCTCTCAGGTATAGACACTGGCAAAGGACATACTCCTAGCTTCGCTTTGTTGTTATGTATCCATGAGCGCCCCAGAACCATATCATAATTTGGGTATTCCTTAACAATATGAAACTTGGCGTGTGTTAGGGCATATCCTACCTTTATTTCAAGATTGATGTACCCATAAGCATTTTTGGGCTCTTCTTCTGAGTTTTTGATTACAGTTGGGCAGTGAAAAGCTTCTTGCTTTAAAATTCATGCAGCTCTCAGAGTCTTGATAGTTACAGTGTTAAAGTCAGAGTCCGCATCAATCACTGCGCTTTCGAACTCGACGCCTTTGAGGTGAGTAGTGGTTAGGAGTCCCTAGTTACATACACTAGCCGTGTCCTCCAGAAGAGGTTGAGGTTTAGGTGCACCTTCTCCGACTGAAAACAATCGCTTGCCTGACACGACATGATTGAGAGCTGCGGCTATATCTTAACGTCGCGCCTTGGAGAAATAGAGAATCTCACATACATGCTCCATCATGGACTGCACGGTTTTATGGATGGAGTCCCCAGAAAGCATGCAACTTCTAACAGGAAGAGGGTTTCTGTGCACTCCCTCAGTGCCTAGTTGAAGTTCTCCTGCATCCACCTTCTCTTTGAAAATGCGCTTCAATTTGTTGCAGTCACTGGTAGGGTGATTGACGAACCTATAGAACCGACAATACTTGGGGTCTTCCATTTCTTTCTTAGTTGGTGGACGTCTGATAGGAGGTAGCTTGATAGCACCATCTTGAATCCATACTTCTAGGATATCAATTAATTCTTCAATCAGAAATGGGAAGTTTGGAGCAGTCTCTCCTATTTCCTATTGCTGAGCGGGAGTCTTAGTCGCAGTTTTTTGAGGTTGAGTTGTCTGTTGCACTGGTGCCACACGTTTGGGTTGTTGTTCTGTAGTTGGAGCTTTCCTCTTTTCTTCTTCGCTCACTACACTTACATAGGGTTGAACATTGTACTGTTTATTAATGAGATGTCTACTCCCTCGAGTCTCATGTGCATATTCATTCCTGGCAGGCCTGGTTCTTTCTAGCAAGGCAGGTGCTGTTGTAGCCGAGCACTTAGCAGCTTCATGGAGTCAAGAGAATGTCTGGAAGCGAAGGTTCTCTAGCAAAGCGCGATAGACAGGTACCATGCCATTAATGCATAACTCTACCAGTTGTTGTTCAGTCACATTTGGATCATGACAATATAGTGCCTGAATTCTGAATCTATTTACATAATCATTTAGATGCTCATTGTTTCACTGAAACATCCTTCCCAGGTCTGATAGAGTGATTTGCTCAGACACAAAGAAATGTTTCTTGTAGAAAGCGTTAACCATCTCACACCAATTGGTTATGTTGTTTGGTGAAATGTTGTTATACCAGGTGTATGCTCTCTCAGTGAATGATTTTGAGAATTCTTTCAGGCGGAGGACGTGGTTTTATTCATGCTCTCCTAGTGATTCTAGAAAATGAGAGATATGTTCACGGGCATTACCAGTACCGTCATAAAAGGAAACTAAGGAAAGGAATATCCTCTTGGAAGGGGAACTCTTTGCACATCAGGAGGGTAAGGAGGTTGATGCTGATGGATGGTGGCCGGGTTTTCCTTGCCTCAATTTTGGAGAAGTCGTTCTAGATTCTCACGTATGATGAAATTGGATTGTTGATGCCTTTCTAATGGACGTTCAGGAGTAACGCGAGCTTCTTCATCTATAAAGGCACGCGTTGTTGAAGTACTTGCGCCAGGAGTCATGAAAGCATTCTTTGCCTGTTCCATTTCGGGTTGACGTGGCTCTGGTGGTAGTCGCTCTATCAGTGTCTTGAGAAAAGTGAGTACCCCTTTCTGAGTTGTAGCCTTGTGTGTCTGAGCTTTAACAAGAACTTCCTGCCTCTCCATTAAATCGACAATGGTAATAGGAGGTTGGTTTCCTCGGGATCCTCCATCCTCTCGACTTGGCAGGGGAGTGGTAGTAGCTCTGGTGGTGATTGGAGGTGTCATACTCGAAGAAACGTTAGGAAGGGTAGCAGCGGCTCTGGCTCTGGTGACAGGAGGTGTCACACCAGAGGAGGTGTTACCATCGCCAATGGTGTTACCATCACAAATGGTGTTTTGTGGTAGAAGATGTAACACCATGTGATGTATTGATAGCGCCGGTAGGCGGTACATTGGTGTCAGCAGCAGGAAGAGTGGCGCCAGGAGTATTGTCAGCGCCAGTAGCATCAGGATTGGTTACTGATCCAGACATAAGATCCACCATTTTGAAATTGATAAAATTAAAATGAAAATTGAGAAATTTATTTTGCAACCAAGATATTAATCTCCCACTGTGGTCGCCAATTTGTAGTAGGGAAAAAACTGATTCTGGAGAAAATGGTAAATGTGGGTGTGTAGATGAGAAACGAGTCTAGACCCTAAACAAATGTATTGCACATGAGTACTTTAGATTCAAGAGATCAATCTGTATAATTCTGGCCTATACCAAGAAATAACCGTTTCATTCTTGCTTCGGTCACAAAATGAAGGAGAAGGGTTGATCTTAGGGAGGGAAGCAGAGAAGGTGTTGAGATAACATAGATAGATTATGTAAGGTGTGGTTGTTTATGACTTATCTCAGAAAATGGAACCTGTTGCAAAAGATGGTAAGCTGCAAATTCTCTGTATTCTCTGGATACTTGCGTTAATGATTATTGTTGTTGTTCAATAGATAAAAATCTATTTATAGTAAGTCATAATAAACACCCTGATCTCGTAGGAAGTGGAAGTAGTAGAGTGATGGAGAAGTGGAGATCGTGTAAAAATGGTGAAAACCATGTCCTCCTTTCGTGAAACTTTCTCACAATGGGCATGTTGCACGCCGCATGCTGTAAACCGCCAGACCAATACCCTAATGAACATCCTCCAGTTTGTGACATGTTTGATGTCTCGAGTATTTTTGTAGAAAATATGGAGCAAGTCACGTGAAGAATAAAACAAGTCCTACATGGAAGTTGCTGAGTGGGTCTTGCTTGCAAGACCTAATAATTTTGAATAATCACGCGCAAGCTAGGCGGCAGGTGGTCATAAGTGACAAGTCAAGTCGTATGAATGAGACTTGCCGTGAGTCAGCGCTCAAAAAATAGCATATGGTGCTTTTAGGTTAAATAAATAATTAAATTATTTATGAAGTCGATATTCATAAAATATCATTTGAAATTGATGCATGTAAAGCATCGCTTTTAAGCAAGCAGCTCAAAAATAATCGATGCATGTAAAGCATCGTTGTATAGAGCCCGCTCGAGTTAATCGCGGATTTCACGGTCTTAAAAGGGCATGACCGACCCTTTTTGGTCGGCCGTTTGGCAGTCAAGTAAGTCGACTAAAGACAACATGATTGGTCCATGGAGAAAAAGAGCAGCTGAGAGCAATCATGGCACCTCATTGGTCGCCCAAAATTGGATCTAAGCCGGTCAATTTGGACGGCTTAGTCGGCCATCTAAGATTGTTTTAAGACTGCCATGGACTGTTCAAGCCGCGTGACTAACCTACTTTGGGCAATGATTTAGAGCAAAGCAGGTAAGCTAGGAACGACCTGATTAGCTGAAATAGTAGTGGGACCGTAGGTGAATGTCATTGAGCTTGCTTGGTCATAATAGGAGAGGGCCAAGCTCGTTAAATTGACTGGCCAAGTCGTGTGGTCGTGGTCATTCTGCGACTGACTTGGGCGATATAGATTAATTTTCTTATATATAAGAAGCAGCTCGACTAGCCTACTTTGGCTAACAATTTGGATTAGAAGCACGTAGGCTAGAAGCGATATGATTGGTTGAGGTAATAGGTGGACGGCCGGTTGTCATAACGGCACCTTGTTTACCGAGTTTGCAAGAGCTAAGGTTAGCTAATGGAGACGGCCAAGTCGTGTGGTCGTGATCAATATGCGACTGACTTGGGCGGCCAAGATATGTTTTCTTAAGAAATTAAACGCATCGACCATCCTACTTCCATCTTTAATTAAAAGTGTATCTTGCAGCTTTAAAGCAATTTGATTGGTTGATGGGAAAGAGGGGCCGACGGACAACAATATGGGGCAAGGCCAGTCGGTGATGGAAGGCGTTTGCTATGGCAAACCGACCGGCCAAGTGGCGTGGTCACGCCCCTTTTTTTTACTGCCCAACTTAGTCACGGTTTTCCCTTTTTCCTATTTTCTAACTTTTGGTAGGATTTTACTCCTACTAGCTCCATGACGGGACAGTTTCCTAGCTTTCCTAGGTTTAATTGTTGTTAGAGCATAGCTCGGTTGAACCCACCAAGCGTTGGTATGTCAAGTTTGGTTGTCATATTTTAGTGAATCAAAACTCATCTAAGAGTCGCTTGATTATGTACTAGAGACAACTTCATATAGGTTAGACTAGAAAGTCTAGGATTATGAGACATACAAGTATTACTCGAAGACCTGAAGAATGTGAAGAAGTAACGAGCTACAACGACGATATCATCCTTCCTCTTGAGGTTAGTAATATTGACTTGAACTGTTTCATTCCTAACGTATCTTTCAAGTCATGCTATATTGAAAACATAACTGCGAAGTTGTGAATGATTATACTCTAGTAGTGAGACATGATCATATGATCATAGTGTTAAGGAATTAAGATACGAAGTATAACGCTTATCTTTTGAACTTCGTATATATGACATCGACATAATCGTATGAATGCTATTGTGATTATGTGTATGGGTAAAGGTGAAGATTTCATCATAGGAAACAATATTTACATTTGTTTAAAGGAAGTACATTCATGAACTTGTTTTATGAATCGAAAGGGAAATCGCTAGGCTTATTGGTATTCTTATTCATTGCATATCTTTGGATTACCAATATGTGTGAGTTAGTAGAAACGATCATAACTTGTTATGTATCTTGGTATAACTAATCACAGTGCCTGACTTATGATTTGGTATGACTGGTTTTTATTAATAGTGTAACCGATCCTAAGTAATCACCTGAGATGGTATGATCGATATTTGTAATTGGTGTGACCGATCCTAGTAATTGGTGTGACCGATCACAAAAGAGTTGTGTAATCGATCCATGTAATTGGTGTAACCGGTCCTGGTAATTGGTGTAACCGATCCTGGTAACTGGTGTGACCGATCACAAGCAATACCATGAGTATATAGTAACCGTCCTGGTAATTGACGTAACCGATCCTGGTAACTGATGTAACCAGTCCTGGTAACTTGTGTGTTCGATCACAAGTAATCCATATTGAGGTAGAACCGATCCTAGTGATTGGTAGAACCGATTGAACCCATGATTGTGTTTTGATACTTGATCAATCACATAGTTGTCTTGGAATACAGATGAACCAATTTTAAACTTGTTTGGAAGTGTGGTATAATCGATTCCAAGATTGTAAATATGAAAGAGGATTTACAAAGAAAAGATGTCAACATTCTTTGAATACGAACAGTAACTCTTATCTTTTATTGTTCAAAGATATTCTTTAATTACTCAAGGAGATCCCGGTCCGAAATAAATTAAGAATCTTATAATTAAGGTTGTTAGTTTTATAGGCTTTAATTACCAGCAATTAAATGTATATCTCTGGAGAATAAAAATTAGTAATGTGCATTTACTAATTGGAGATTTTCTATTGAGAGATTTCGGAAAATATTGGACAAAGCATTTCCAGGAATTATGAAAACCGATTTGGGCATTTATTGCATATCTTGAGAATATTCGGTTTTGGAAATTCCTTGGTGTCCAAACATCCTTGGTCAATAAATACCCAAGTTTGGGTTTCTAGCAAACTATCCTAAGAGCCAGTTAAACTTCATCTTTTTGTTGTTTCTGGTGGAGCCGTCTATTCGGAGAGGAAAGTACCCTAATTAGGCAAAATCTCTTATGACCGCTCGTTTAAAGACTTCTGTGGGATCAAGAAACTCTACGAGTACCGTTGGTGGGAAACTAGATAATTGCAGTTTATTAGTTGTTGATTGATTTAATTGACTAACGGTTGTTGAACTTTGATTGCACCTAGTTTGTTTATTCTTGAGAATCTTCTCTTCTGATATAAGATTCACTCAAACTAGATCGAAGTGTCGACGGGATCATTAGAACTGTTTGTAGATCTAAAGACATCTTGTGATAATCCATTGTTAACAGACTCCGTTCTGTGCGTGATTGATCACAAGAGATTCAAGCGGTGTTGTGCATGTTTAATTGAAGATTAAAGAAGATTTGAAGACAAAGAAGATTTCTTATTGGTTTCTCGTATCTTTGTGTAGCACAAACCTTGATCGGATGGGATCCAACTAGAATCATATTTATTCGATTGATAATTTACGTAAGAACGGCATCGCTTTATAGTTTCTTGTTTGATTCTATATTGATTGATTGCAAATCTAAAGTCTGCTACTTCGGTAGTTGTTGGATAGATTGATCTAACCAGGCAAAGGAGTTTATTAGTTTAAATGGAAGAGCCTTTGCATATGACTTGAGATATCTTCATCTGAAAGAATCAAGAGAGTTGTTACCAAACAGATTTGTTGTACCTTTACTGTTTGGAATACGATCCAAAGGAATTGTTCCAGTGCGTGCACTTATCGAATGCCGAAAGCGCAGGGATAGTGAAGAAACTAAGTGAACTAGGTTTAGTTGCTTGGTCTCAACTATACGAAGTTTGTTTAGATTTTGTATAGCGGCTTAATTCTGAGAGTATTCAATTCTGGACTTGGTCCCGGGGTTTTTCTACATTTGCGGTTTCCTCGTTAACAAAATCTTGATGTGTCTTTTACTTTTCTATTTTCGCAATTATAATTGTTTATTATAATTAAAAGTAAAATACACAAACGTTAACTCTGTATTACTTGATAGTGATCCTATAGAGTTTGGTTAAGTCCAAACCTATTATCAAGTAATCACACTTTGATTGTTGTATTGTCTCGATCTCATATCCATAGACGATCACACAAAGTGTGAATACCAATTTGTCGTATTGTCTCGACTTTGTCCATAGACAATTGTTGATGGTGGATTTTAGACAAAGATCAAAATCGTAAAATCATGATACTGCATGTTTCTGACCCGGCTTCAAGAACGCATGTGACGATTCGTGTTTTACGATCCGTGAACCGTTTCACGATCTCTGACTGAGTGAGCATTCCTCTCAGAGCCATGATGAATATGTTTCTCGAAAGGCCTCCCACTAGCTGAGCGTTCGATGATACGCATTTCATCGTTCCCTTTATGTAGAAGAACGATTGGGCGGTCCTCTAGACATAATTGTTTGTTAGAGGGCTTAACGCCTTCAGGACGTCGGCGATACTTGTTGTTCCCTGACTACATAGAGAGACCCCCCTCTACATAGAAGAACGATTGGGCGGTTCTCTAGACATAATTGTTTGTCGGAGGGCTTAACGCCTTCAGGACGTCGGCGATACTCGTTGTTCCCTGACTATGTAGAGAGACCATGTATAGATTCAGGCGGCTCTCTGGTCATAATTGTTTGCTGGAGGGCTAAACGCCTTCAGGACACCAACGCTGCACGTTGTTTCCTGACTATGCAATCTTTAGAATGAGTATGATGCTTCAACTATCTCATATCTCGATTCTACAATAGATTAATTCTACTGTGACATTCACCGACTAAATTCCTAGAAAATAATCTATTTTATCTCATTACTCCGTTCCATGGCTATCCCCGGCTGATTCCGTGGATTAGTAATAGATAACCATTTTATCTCATTACTCCGTTCCCTGAATTCCCCGGCTGGATTCATGGATTAGTAATAGATACTCAATTCATTGTTATTACTCCGTTTCATGAACCATTCTCCGATGAATTCCATGAATTAGTAATAATTACTCAACAATCGGGCATCTGGACTATAACCGAGTAATCCCCAAGAAAATGGTGCAAGTGTACTCAACGATGATGCACGAACGAGCACCCAAATGCACAAACGAGCATTCAAAATATGGACAAACGAGGAAACCTACACAAAACAGGAGAGATAAAATAATAATAAAAATATAAATAGGTGCCTAGGGACCGGGCCCACCGGCCGGCCGGTCACGCCGTCGTGGCCGGTCCCCCACACCTCTTCTTTTATTTTTTATTTATTTTTATTATTTTCATGATCTCATGAAAACTCCTTCATTCAAGCAACTTTCCTTGTTTGAGCAAAACTCACGGTTTCTCCATATTTTCCTCAAATGATAAAAAATAATAAAAATAGGGGAAGGTGTCACGGGACCGGGCTACCTAGCCGTCCGGCCATGCCCTAGCCGTGGCCGGTCCCACACCTTGCAATCCCTTGTTTTAACAATTATTATTTCCCCCATCTCATCAAACTCCTTCGTTTGAGCAAAACCCCTGGTTTTTCCATATTTTCTCAAATATTGCTCAAACCATTAAAAAGCCAAAAAGTCAAATGGTCACATGACCGACTAGGCTACTCACGAAAAATATTAGAATATTATTATTTTAATATTCTAAAAATATTGATCAAACGAGCAAAGTTCTACTTGCTCATTCAAGCAAAATAAAGAATTTTAGTCAAAGATCAAACTCTTCTGAAAATCCAAAATATTGCTCGAACGCACATCAGAAAATACCAAAACTCTAAGAACTGAGACACGAACATTATGGTGACACGTGAATGCTTCCTTGACCGATCAAGGCCGTCCCTAAGGCTTGCAAGGAGCCGGTCCCACACATCATTATAATTTTGACCTAATTTGCTCAATTGCTCATATTGGATCCAAACTCTTTCCAACCAACTTGGTATTTTCTCAAACGACCATCAGTTTGTCCCACGACCACCAAGGGCCGGTCTCATGCCCTCTTGGTCGGTCCCTCACTTCTCCATAATTAGGTTTTATCACCTAACGCTCGCACGAGCACTATTCTAATAAATGATCAACACCAGCATTTGATCATTCTTTCACCAACCGGTCAACTAAGGACTCTGGTGCATGCTCACTCGAGCACTTGGGCACCACATGGTCGTCCATCATCCCATGTGGTCGGTCCCTCTTTCACTCTCCACAAATCATAATAATCTCAGCAAGTTCAAACACTAATAATTTTATGTTGATCCAGCAATCAACATCTTAATTAATTATATAATATTCGGTCTAGCTACCAATATTTTAACTAATATTTTATTTGGTCATACTACCAATAATTCATCAAACGAGCAATATTCGCTCAGACGAGCAATATTTGCTCAATCCATCAATATTGGTTCAACTATCAATATTCATCATATGAGCAATATTCGCTCAGACGAGCAATATTTGCCCCATTCGTCAATATCCATCATGTTGATCCAATTATCAACATTTATTCAAGAACTATACGTCATGTTCAATCCATGAATCGCTGAGCATTCGTCAATCATGCTCAGTTCAACAAAACTTAGACTCATTGTTAATCAGTCAACAACTGACAAATTAAATACACGTCTGCCTTGCAGACTCCACGTTCGTGAGACATCAATCACGTCACATGGGGGGATATTATTTAGGGTTTTGGTCTGGCGGCCTACGGCACGTGTGTTCATCCACGACGAGAAATGTGAATAAGTTGTGCAAGCGGTTGAGGGAGTTATAAAAATAGTGGGTGGATGGTTAACCAAGCCTACACACGACCTGGAACTGGTTTCACCACGATCTCCCACTTTCCCACTCTTTCGCTCAAGAAACCGTCACACTTACAGGGATCAATGTGTTTACTATTCTGACAATATAAATAAGTCTCTGGATCCATGATTGAACGAGGGAATTTTTCGAGCAATCACTCTCAAGAATTCCATCAATCGACCAGAATTTATTCAAACTCAACAGTTCACAGAAAACCTGAAGAAACCCACAACACATCCACAATCCTTGATCATCATTGATCCCATAATTCTCAGCTTCCCTCCTACAAATCAACTCATCTCCCTCTTTGTGACCGAATTGACTCTGGAACGACCATTGACTTGGTTTAAGCCGGAGTCCTATAGATTGATCTCTCGAACTCAAAGCACTCCCGTGCAGTGTATCTGTGTGAGGTTAGGCAGTTTGCTCGGTTGAGGAGTCTCGTCCGATCGGTCGTCTCTTCCTTTCCTGAAAATACAGCAAATCGTTTTTCCCCATCAACAGATTGGCGACCACAGTGGGAGGTTAATCTCTCGGTTGCAATCTCAAACTTTCACAAGATGGTTGATCTTAGGTCAGGTTTAATTACAAATATTAACCCAAACAATGCTAGCACTAGCAACAATGGTGGTACTCCAGAAACTATTCCTGCTTCCAACATCGGTGCTGGTGATACCACTCCTCCTCAAACCAACATTGGAGACCATCCCCTGTTCGGCCGCTCTCCCGAAGAAATCAGAGAAAATCCACCTACCATAGGTGATCTCATGAAGGTGCAAGAGACTCTCGCCAAAAACAAGATTGACATGGCTGCAACACAGAAAGAGTTGTGCAATTATCTCAAAACTTTCACTGACAAGATGTCATAGAAAACTCAGGAGAAGGGAAAAGCCAAAGAAATATCTTCGACTGCTTATCCTGAAGTCACTCCAATCCATATAGTAGACGATGATGAAGTCCACAAGGCTGCAGATAATCCACCAACGAAGGAACCTGCAGGCTTCATCACCCGTGAAGACCTGGAATGCTTCATGGAGGATCGAGGAAAGACAAAACACCATCTGTTCACCGTCATCAACCTCCATATCCCGCTGCTACGCAAAGAATCCTCTCCCGAAGGGCTATACCTCTCCAACGTTCACACTATATAACGGAACGGGGAATGCTCGAGAACATGTCTCTCGATTCCTGGAAGCTCTAGGCGAACATGAGCACAACCATGTCGTATGTCTGAAGGAATTCTCGAAATCCCTGACAGGCCGAGCATACACATGGTACAACAACATTGCACCAGGGAGCATCACTGGCTTAGGAGAAATGGTTAATGCTTTCTACCGAGAATACTTCTTCGTCCCAGAGAAGATTACTCTCTTTGACTTAGGAAGAATGTCTCAGAGGAGCAATGAACATCCGAACGATTATGTGAAGAGGTTCAAAATCCAAGCTTTGGATTTTCTTGACCCGAATGTCATTGAACAACAACTGGTGGACCTGTGCACCAACGGAATGATCCCGGTCTACAGAGCATTGCTGAAAAATCTCCGGTTCCATACCTTTTCAAAGCTTCATGAAGCAGCCAAGTGATCAGCAACTACTGCTCCGGTTTTACTGGAAAGAACAAGAACTGCAAAAGTCGAGGAACCACGAGAAACTCGAGGAAGTGCCAGGCGCTTGATCAACAAGCAGTACAATCTCCAACTTTCCATGAATGTTGATGAAGGGAGCAAGAGAAAATCCGAAGCGCAACAACATAAGAACGCTTCTCCAACATCCCAAGCTCCTCCGAAAGCGCAAAGAAAGGATAACCAATCTTGCACAAACCTTGACCCGATATCAACGAATGGGGAAATGATCAAACGGGGACTCAAACTTCCCTCTTCCCACTGAAGAAGTGATCGAGTTACTGGAAGTCTGGTTCAAGATGATGAAATCAAATTGTTGTTCATCAGAGAGAGCCAACTGAAGAAAAAATGGAGAATCCCAGGTACTGTCACCTTCATAGATTCATCAATCATCCAATAAGTAACTGCTTTTGAAGCATATCTTTAAAGAGAAGGTTAATCCACAATAGCTTCAACTGGGGACTGTAGGAGTACACAAGAATCCTCTCCCAATCAGAACCTTTACACTCTCTGAACAACCAGTCAAAGAAGCAATTCAATCATTGATCGAGCATATTTGTAAAATTGATCTATCTGTCTAAGGCACAAAGGAAAGACATGTTCACAACACCGAATTACATTGTATCAGACGTCTTCCCTTCCCGGAAATACTCCTCGAACCTTCATCCACAGACAAGGAGGTGCATGACTGGGGACTGCTTACCACAGTCAATCTCAAATGAAACGAATTTGGGAGAACGTTGATCGATGCTGGCACCGCTATCAACATTGTTCCACATAAAACTCTCAGAGCCGCAGACATCACTTGAGAAGAAGCTAATCATGTTCCCATCTCAATCAAAGACCATGAAGGAACGCTCGGAAATACTTATGGCTACATCACTCTCAAAGTGAACATAAGTTCAACCAGGACAGAAACTAAGTTTCACATAATTAGGAAGATCCAGGATATGACATGTTCTTCAGATAAATGTGGATCCACGCTGAAAAGATGGCTACTGACAAAGCGCATTTGGTTGCACATCTCTCCAACGAAGAAAGTTCTGATCCAGAAGATTTGACGGACATTCCATCATCAGAGCACTTGGGGGAATTTCGAACTTTGACGAGGTTGAAGCAAGAACCTGCAAAAGATGCATAGACATTCATCAAGAGGTTCCACACTCAGGCAAGTCTCATTCATTTCATGTCTTTGTCATTTATTTCCTCACATGCTATCCTAGAATGGGGACTCAATTCTGTTAGCAACTCTGCAAGATGTTATGAATGGTAGCTTCACTGCATTAGTATTTTACCAAGTGGTTGAATCTGACATTTCTACGAATCGAGCATTGAGACATTCATTACTGAGATGATGTCCAAGCATGGCAAAGAACACTTTGGGCGTTTCTTCATAGCCTTGCAGGAGTGTCCATGTGTCCCACAAAATCAGAAAGCTCTGATGTCTGCACAAGTGTTGAATCCCACTACCGCAACGAAAGGAATGCTGAATCAACAGAAGATACTCAGGGCCGAGACGATCAAACCAAAGACATTCGATGCTTAAGGAATATACGCTTCAACGCTCAAGCATCTAAGAAGCCTTCAAATTGTACCCCCAATCAAAGAGTACACCTTCGATAATAGCACATCTGGCTTTAGCACAAATATCTCGACGATGACACACTGATTCAACAACAGCATGATCAAAGTGTAACTGAACTACAATCAATAAGTCTTCATTATCCCATGATAAGACTTCTGAAGCAGATGCAACATCATTCATCCATGGATGGCACAAACTCCTTTAACATACACTGGGGACTTGATCTTATTGGAAAGATCGATTCAAATCTATTTATTGCAGCCTGATGTGATTCCATGAAACTTCATCAACTAGTTCATGAATGTAAAGGCTCACTGGATGGAGGAGCAAAAACTATATCGATAATCATGGTTCTAGCCTATTTGGTCTCTGGAGCAACTCCAACCATAGTATCGGCATCAACAAGGATATGTGGAGGAGCTTCATTCATGGTCTTAGCATCAACAAGAATTTCTAGAGAGAATTCAATCGTAATCTCAGCATCAACAACAGTCTCAGGCGCAACATCCGGCTTCATCAATTGTCTGTTCTCTGAAGCGTTACTCGATGGATCGTATTTCTTCAAGCCCTAATGATTCATATCAAGATGTGTAGACATGAAAACATGTTAACATGAACGTCTTCCAAAAGCTTGCACGACAGACGGGCACGAGCCAAAGTCCTCTACAAGATGTTCTCATCGCCTCTACAAAGGAGATACAACACATTTCAGGCCATGGGTTTACAAAAACGTACCAATGGGTGATGAATGGGACAATGCTTCCTCAACGAAAGATGTTCGTCTATGTCTCTTCTACAACATACCAAAAGGGCGCATTAATCGGACATACGAGCTGAAAGATATGGCCTTTACCGTCAGGTCTATGAAATCTGAAAATTTTGTACGGGATTACAAATTACAAATGTGCACGCTTCGTTGGCTGACCTCTACAACTCCAAATTGAGTGATTCTTTTCTCATGTGATAACTCAGTCTCTTAACTTCAAAAGTTGGGGTCAATCATCGAATTCTGATGTCGTATGAGGTTCCTACAGCTTCCAGAGCATACAACATGCAAGCAGCAATTCTTAGACGGGATTCATAACTTCCACAGTCGATCGGTGTCCACCAAGACTTTCCACTAAGTCGTTCATCAAGGTACCTCCAACTTTGACCACCTAGGTCTTTACATCAATTTTTCTACGTGGGTGCTCTATCTAGGTCTTACCAGAAGAAGGGAAAACGAAAAGGAGAGATTACTGGGGACTGACGGTCCACTGATCATGCCGATCAGTTTCACAGTCCAAGACCCGTGGCACCAGACTCTCATGTTCTGATCATTCATCATAAAAGGAATGCTACCACCGGCAACCATGGTCATTACATCACCCCCTCTTGAGAGCAACCTCAGTTAGGGTCCCGTGATCAGGGTTTCAGAAGTGATGTTTCTACGGCTGACAGAAACAAGATGGCACTGCAAGCACCATGCTCATGTATCAATCAAGGGGTCCTGATCTCAAATGAATCAATGACATTAAAATCCTTCGCCAACCGTTCAAGACACGAACGAATGGTCTAAAGACACAACAGGAGTGTTTTACAACAAGCTCGTCTGAGATGATTTTACACTGTCCCGCACAAAGCAGCGATCTGGGATAAATTGGTGAAGAATCTAGGGATGAGTCGTATACCATTCTCTTAATATGGATGTCCTCTACAACATATCCGAAATTCACAGCAATTGGAGAAACAAGCGAAAAGATGTGGCCAAAACTCTGGACTACATGTCAGCTGAAAATTTTCTGAAAACCTCCTGGAAGTTTAATGTTTCGTCGATTTCGGCCCTTAAACGTGCTCAAAAGCCGAAAAGCTTCTATTATAAAGCTTGGAAATTTTCCGAGGATGAAGAAACATTGGTTGATCACAAAATTCCGACATCGGACGAAGATTCTACAGCATTTTCAATGAAGACCTAACTTCTGAATTTTCTGATGATGAATTATGACGAAATTCTTCATTCATCCACGTCAGGAGCTACACCATCAACGCAAGGCCGCACTTCATCTTCAGCTGATAGTCTCACTTGCTGAAGTTGACGGTGTTTCTGCTGATGAGATATGAGCTTTTCATCTTCAGCTCTTTTCTTCTGTAACATTTCATCACGTCTCTGCTTTCTCTCCGCATCTGCTAATACCAAGAAAGCATATATCTTAGCACGAACGACTCCCAGATGATCAAGAGACATACAATGTATCAGCTTTCCAGCGTCTCTGAAAGGTTGATTCACCTCGGCATGAACATCTGCAGAAGTCTTCATCTTTGACTTGATATTTCTGGAGCGTTCCCCGGAAGAACTAGAAGGGTGGTTGTAACTGGAAGTCACCATTATTTGAGGCGAAAGACATGGAGTCATGGATATACCAATAACAAACACGCAACAAAAATGGTAACCATCCAACTCTTACCTATTTACAATTTCACTAGCTGTAGTGATTATAACGTCAGAATTTTGAAAACTTGCTCGTTCCTTCAAACCTGCAATGACGAGCATAATTCATTATTCAAAATCATGACTTGATTTTCATAAAACCGTGAATAACCCACGTGAATTTTAACATCCATTGGTTTTTCAAAAATTGAACAGACGTCCATTCTACAATTGTGAAAACTCACATACAGACATTATTTCACCATGTATAATTGTCTACTTTCAACAGTTGTTCAAAATCAAAACATTGATTTTACAAAAAAATATATTTTAACGTGAAACTCACGTAAATTTGAAATAAATAAATAAATAAATAAATATATTCTTTGCTCCCTCGCGCGAACATTCATCTTTGAAACGAGAGTATATTTTCAAAGATTTCTGAAAGCTCGAAGATAAAAAAAAATCATGAAACCTCATAAACAATTTTTTTTATTACTAACAGACACACGTCTATTTAAAAAAAAAAAAATTCTCTCGTACGAGCATCCACCTTTGAAACGAGAGTTTATTCCATTTTGTGAAATCTCACATATTTAAAAATAAAATTTTGGTTTTCGTGAAAACTCATAGACAAATTTTTTATCATTAGACTTGGGTCTATTTTGTTTGTTTCTTAAACTAACAAACGAACGAACGTCTGTTCCTAAAACAAGGATTTCCTTTTTGGGCCGGGCCGCAAACGTTAAACCGACCAAAACAGGACAACCGATCATCCAAATCAACAGTGCTTCATTTCTCCGTGCTCCCGAGATAACACTCTATCATACTGTCAGGGTCCCTACCTGGGCATTTGCTCGTACATGACACCATTGGAGAAAATCGAGGATTCTGAAAATACCTTTGTACGACTGAGTTCAACTGCCTATCTCGTCAACTAGAAAATCACCATCTAATGCATACTGCGGAACATGACTGTCCCTGACTAAGCAGGGGACTTAATGTTGATGGTGGATTTTCGATAAAGATAAAAATTATAAAATCATGATACTGCATGTTTCTGACCCGGCTTCAGGAACACATGTGACGATTCGTGTTTTACGATCCGTGAACCGTTTCACGATCTCTGACTGAGTGGGCATTCCTCTCAGAGCCATGATGAATATGTTTCTCGAAAGGCCTCCCACTAGCTGAGCGTTCGATGCTACGCATTTCATCGTTCCCTCTATGTAGAAGAACGATTGGGCGGTCCTTTAGACATAATTGTTTGTTAGAGGGCTTAACGCCTTCAGGACGTCGGCGATACTCGCTGTTCCCTGACTACATAGAGAGACCCCCCTCTACATAGAAAAACGATTGGGCGGTTCTCTGGACATAATTGTTTATCGGAGGGATTAACGCCTTCAGGACGTCGGCGATACTCGATGTTCCCTGACTATGTAGAGAGACCGTGTATAGATTCAGGCGGCTCTCTGGACATAATTGTATGCTGGAGGGCTAAACGCCTTCAGGACACCAACGCTGCACGTTGTTTCCTGACTATGCACTCTTCAGAACGAGTATGATGCTTCAACTATCTCATATCTCGATTCTACAATCGATTAATTCTACCGTTACATTCACCTACTGAATTCCTAGAAAATAATCTATTTTATCTCATTACTCCGTTCCATGGCTATCCCTGGCTGGATTCATGGATTAGTAATAGATACCCAATTCATTGTTATTACTCCGTTTCATAAACCATTCTCCGCTGAATTCCATGAATTGGTAATAATTACTCAACAATCGAGCATCTGGACTATCATCGAGTAAGCCCTAAGAAAATGGTGCAAGTGTACTCAACGATGATGCACGAACGAGCACCCAAATGCACAAACGAGCATTCAAAATATGGACAAACGAGGAAACCTACACAAAACAGGAGAGATAAAATAATAATAAAAATATAAAGAGGCGCCTAGGGACCGGGCCCACCGGCCGGCCGGTCACGCCGTTGTGGCCGGTCCCCACGCCTCTTCCTTTATTTTTTATTTATTTTATTATTTTCATGATCTCATGAAAACTCATTCATTCAAGCAACTTTCCTTGTTTGAGCAAAACTCACGGTTTCTCCATATTTTCCTTAAATGATGAAAAATAATAAAAATAGGGGAAGGTGTCACGGGACCGGGATACCTAGCCGGCCGGCCATGCCCTAGCTGTGGCCAGTCCCACACCTTGTAATCCCTTGTTTTCACAATTATTATTTCCCCCATCTCATCAAACTCTTTTGTTTGAGCAAAAACCCTAGTTTTTCCATATTTTCTCAAATATTGCTCAAACCATTAAAAAGCCAAAAAGTCAAATGGTCACATGACCGACTAGGCTACTCACGAAAAATATTAGAATATTACTATTTTAATATTCTCAAGATATTGATCAAACGAGCAAAGTTCTACTTACTCATTCAAGCAAAATCAAGAATTTCAGTCAAAGATCAAACTCTTCTGAAAATCCAAAATATTGCTCGAACGCACATCATAAAATACCAAAACTCTCAGAACTGAGACACGGACATTATGGTGACACGGGAATGCTTCCTTGACCGACCAAGGCCGTCCCTAAGGCTTTCAAGGAGCCGGTCCCACACATCATTATAATTTTTACCTAATTTGCTCAATTGCTCATATTGGGTCCAAACTCTTTCCAACCAACTTGGAATTTTCTCAAACGACCATCAGTTGTGTAAAGACTCTCAAGCTCGTTAACGCTATTTGACTGGTTTAGCGATAGTCAAGAGACGTTTTAGCCGATATTAACTCGATCAGTATAACATGAACGTTAATTAAAAGGAATTAATCTAACCACGGACTAGATACGAAATTAGTACCATTAGATAGAACTCGAAAAGTTACGCGAAATAGGCTACTCGAACGTGTCATTCGAACGTTGGACGAAGAAGATATCTTTTATTTTATGTGAAGGGTAAATTGGTCTTTTTGAAGTTCAACCGACTTGGCTGCTCGAATCATTTTTTTCTGGGTGCCTTTGTAAAATTCGGCCGGCCTTTTCCCATCGAACCGAGAGGATAAACTCACTCTCATTCTTATTATTCTTCTTCATTCTCTTCCTTCTTCTTTATTCTTTCTTCTCATGTTCTTCGTCTGCGAAAGTTTTGTGAGGAGTGTGATTATTGTTTGATGAAGATTATGTAATGATATCATTAGATGATGGGGAAAATAGTTTGGTTGTTGGGTATGAAGCAAAACAGTTAGGGTTCGAATCTGAGATGATCTAAATTAGGGCTATGTATGTGATTTAGGTTCTGAAGATTTTAAGGATGAAATTTAGAGTTATGGTTGATTGAAGAACAAAGGGTTATCTTTTAATTGAAGTTTAGAAGTGATTTTGATGAAGAACTGAAAAGGTTAGGGTTTCTGAAAAGAGTGGATTTGATTAGGGGATTTAGGCGAAATTCAATATAAAACTGGATGATTAAGGATGGGTTTTAAGAAGATGTTCTGAAGAAGAAGATTAATTTGAGATTGTTGAAGTTAGGGTTTGGTTTCTGTTTTAATGAAGGTTTGGGAATCGAATTCAGTTTTGGTTGAGAACTGCTAGTGATAAAGTATGGAGGTTTCTGTTAGTTTTGAGATGAGTTGGTGAATCAGTGAATTAGGGTTTCTCTGTAAATCAAAGATGGTGATGAAGGTTGATGGTGGTGCTGAAGTTGATGAACTCAGGAACCGAGAGAAGGTAAACCAATTAACTTTGATTCAGATTTTCTTATTCTGAATTTGAATTAGATGAGTTTATTTCTGAATTTGAGGTTCGATAGAAATTGTCATGGAAATAGAGATTGGATGTGAGTAAATAGAATTGTTATGGTTGTGGTTTTATAAATTGTTTGTGGTCGAGTTAAATTGAGATAGGTTGGGTGATTGTTGTCTTGGACTGGTGTTGAGAAGAATTTATGTTGATTGTGAAGATTATGGAGCTGTAGAAGATGGAAAAGGAGTAAATGGAAGATGGGTTTGTGATTCAACTGCTGTTGCAATTAAAATGAGAAAGAGATGGGTCTATAGTAGTTCTGATATGGATTTATGTATCTCGGTATGGAGAGGTAGGAATGAAACACATATGAAGAATGAAGTTAAAGATAGTTGAGGGAAAAATTAATGGGTGCTGTTGAGTGGAGAAGATAGGATTGGGGTTGTTTAGGAATTACTGTGGTTGAGATTACAATTTGGAGTTGTGTTAAATTACAGGGAGGAGGCAGTGTATGGAGTTAGAGTATTTGGTGAGATGTTGCAGGTGGTATGGATTTAGTAAAGTACTGAACTCTGAAAATATAATGGTAATGATAATTGGAAATGGTGGGTTGTCTGTGAAGATGAATGCTGGGTTTAGTATGTACAGGATTATGGGGTTGTTAAGGGAAGTTGTGGGTGCTGGTTGTAGACCTAGTGTTGTTGTTTTGTGGATTAGTATTGTAGCTAGCTGAATGTTGAAGGAGTATTGCTTAGAGCTGCATTTTGCAGGTAAGCTAATTTATCAGTTGTAATTGATTATGAAGTTTGTTTAAGAATGAATGAACTGATGTAATGTATAGAGTTAAGTTGAACTTGAGTTAAGAGTTATAAAGATAGAGTTGCAGCTGTGTGAGAAGAAAACTTTACCTGTCTGACTGAACTTACTCAGTCTGACTCAATTATGTTATTGTCTGACTTAGCTATCTGACTGAGTTAACTCATTTACCAGACCTGACCAGAATTGACTCAGTGAATCTTGACCGAGTATCGGTTGACTAGACCTGACCTTGACTATTGACTTGACCTTTTTACTGACGTTTACCGTTAGTTGACCCCTTGACCGTTAGTGACTGTTAGTTGACTCGGATGGACTGGACTTTAGTTTAATGGGCTTGTTTAGTGGATTTGATCTTAGGACTAGTTTTCCTAGATTGATGTTTGGACCCCTTATGGTCCGAATTAACCTTTGGTTTCTTCTACAAAGTTATAGATATTCAAAAGACTTAGATAATGGACTATAGAACCAATCCAATTGAATTAGTAAACCTTGGAAATGTTAAAGATAGATAATAAAAAGGTGTAGAACTATAAAGGGGTTTAGAATCATTAGATATACTTGTATGATTCTTGTGTGAGCCATTTTGCCCAGATTCTTAGAGTTCTTGTGTGATTAACAGTTAGTCTGTATTAACAACGATCGATTCAAAAGAAGAACCAGTGGATCGTGGATCTCGAGGTAGGCGTGGCTTGTCATCAAAAGAGGTGGGAATTTACATTTAACTCTTTTGTGATTATTATTGTTTTCCTTTACAAAAGTTTATGTTTAACAAATTCATGCATTGCCTAATTGTGTATTCCATGCATAGTTTTATTTTAAATTCTGAAAGTACTGTTGATTCTTTTAATCTTTCCATTGCTTGGAAAGGAATTGTAATGCTTTGTTTGTCTTTATGAATTGTTTGGGAAATGAACATTATCATCTGAGGTATATAGTATACGCTCCTTCATTTGATGTGTAAGGAATTGGTCGACACCAACATTGATGTGTAAGGAATTGGTCGACATCAATGTATACTATTGGATGTGTAAGGAATTGGTCGACATCCAATAGTTTTCATTGTCAATGTATACAATTGGATGTGTAAGGAATTGGTCGTTCATTGTTTTGAAGAAGGAGTTAGTTCCATATACCATGATTCTTTATTTCTGTGAATTGATTGTCTTTTAGTGTTTTAGGAAAACATGAATTCTTTTCCAAATAATTCCAATGATTACTTTAAAGTTAAATGTTATTCCTACATGGCACCCCTTTTAGGGATGATGTGCTCACCCATTCCCACTTTCGGTTTCAGAGACATATCAGAGTTGCGCAGCGAAAGCTTCGAGGAGTTGAGTCCGCTCGTTAGATTACTTCGGCTATGTTTTTTTTTATGTTGCATATTATATTTGAAAACCAAATGACTATTGTATATGTATCATTTGAGAGGAGTTCTTGTATATATATTTCTGAGCGGGACTAGTTTTTGGGTTAAGTTTTGAAGCAGATTCCTTAATTGAATGCTTAAGAATATGATTTAGATTCTTAGTGCCTCTTTATTTAGCTAATCTCTTGGATTAGGAAGCTACTAGCTTTGGGGGCGTTACAAGTTGGTCCCACGACCACCAAGGGCCGGTCTCATGCCCTCTTGTTCGTTCCCTCACTTCTCCATAATTAGGTTTTATCACCTAACGCTCGCACGAGCACTATTCTAATAAATGATCAACACCATCATTTGATCATTCTTTCACCAACCGGTCAACTAAGGACTCTGGTGCATGCTCACTCGAGAACTTGGGCACCACATGGTCGTCTATCATCCCATGTGGTCAGTCCCTCCTTCACTCAATGACCTATTTTCAGTAATTCATCAATTGACGAATAATTGATCAAAATTAAGGTTTCGAACAAACGCTCTACAAATCATAATAATCTGAGCAAGTTCAAACACTAATAATTTTATGTTGATCCAGCAATCAACATCTTAATTAAGTATATAATATTCGGTCCAACTACCAATATTATAATTAATATTTTATTTGGTCATACTACTAATAATTCATCAAACGAGCAATATTCGCTCAGACGAGCAATATTTGCTCAATCCATCAATATTGGTTCACCTATCAATATTCATCATATGAGCAATATTCCCTCAGACGGGCAATATTTGCCCCATTCGTCAATATCCATCATGTTGATCCAATTATCAACATTTATTCAAGAACTATACGTCATGTTCAATCCATGAATCATTGAGCATTCGTCAATCATGCTCGGTTCAACAAAACTTAGACTCATTGTCTAATCAGTCAACAACTGACTAATTAAATACATGTCTTCCTTGCATACTCCACGTTCGTGAGACATCAATCACGTCACATGGTGGGATATTATTTAGGGTTTTGGTCTGGCGGCATACGGCACGTGTGTTCATCCACGACGAGAAATGTGAATAAGTTGTGCAAGCGGTTGAGGGAGTTATCAAAATAGTGGGTGGATGGTTAACCAAGTCTCCACACGACCTGGAACTGGTTTCACCACGATCTCCCACTTTCCCACTCTTTCGCTCAATAAATCGTCACACTTACTGGGATCAATGTGTTTACTATTCTTACAATATAAATAAGTCTCTAGATCCATGATTGAACGAGGGAATTTTTCGAGCAATCACTCTCAAGAATTCCATCAATCGACCAGAACTTATTCGAACTCAACAGTTTACAGAAAACTTGAAGAAACCCACAACACATCCACAATCCTTAATCATCATTGATCCCATAATTCTCAGCTTCCCTCCTACAGATCAACTCATCTTCCTCTTTGTGACCGAATTGACTCTGGAACGGCCATTGACTTGGTTTAGGCCGGAGTCCTACAGATTGATCTCTCGAACTCAAAGCACTCCCGTGCAGTGCATCTGTGTGAGGTTAGGCAGTTTGCTCGGTTGAGGAGTCTCGTCCGATCGGTCGTATCTTCCCTTTCCTAAAAAACCAGCAAATCATTTTCCCCATCAACAACAATCACTTTCGGTAAGAGGACTTATAGGTGGATAATTTAAAGATTGTGGTGTATTTGGGTACCCTCGTCATTTCACTATTGGAAAAAACCCTAATTTTTTTGAATTAACACAAAATTAGGTTGAAAATTGAAATTTTGCAAATTGACGCAACATTAATCAATTTAGACGAATTTTGTATATTGACACAAAATTAGTAATTTTTTACTCTTACGAGCAGCGCAACTCTGATCTTATTGACAAAGCGCTTTTAATCAGGTACCTTCATGTTTTCCTTAGTTCAGACACTTTGGGAGATTAATGTTACTCAGCTAAGAATGGACATTAAACGTCATGTCACGTCATTACTAAGAGTTCAGCTGGGAACATAACATGAGTTGGATACAGCAGGCTCCGCATTGGTGAATAATGCAACTAGAAGCATAATTTTAGTAGAATAAAATTTTATAGAATATTTGGGATTATTGCAACATGCACCAATATTATTCTACATATGTAAGCAGGGAGGTATAGATACTCATCATCTTATCAGTGGCTCTTCTTCCTTAAGTTTACGGTTTTAGCCCTGAACTAAAAACCACCATCAACAGATATCAACTTCGTATAGTTGATACCAAGCAGACTACCCCTAGCTACTTAGTTCCCTCAGTATCCCTGCGCCTTCGACTTATAAAGTCACGCACGTGAATAGCAAGTCCTTTGGATCGTATTCCAAACAACAAAAGAAGAATCTTTTTGGTAACCACTCTAATCAATCTTGCTACAAGATATAGATGAGTCGTTGACAAAGGCTCTTATGTTAAATCTAATAAAATCCTTTGTCTGGTTAGATCAATCGAACTATAACTACCGAAATATTCAAGTCAAAATTTGCAATCAATCGATATGGATCTCAAAAATAAAACTATAAAGTGATGCCAATCTCACGCAACTAATTAATCAGATCTATCAAAGATAAATCGATTCTAGTTGGATCCCAGCCGATCTAGTTTTGTGCACTAAATCCACTAGATATGAAAACTAATAAGAATTCTTCTTCGTTTTCAAATCTTCTATTGCCTTCAATTACCTGCACAACACCACTTGAATATCTTGTGATCGATCCGCACAGAACGGAGTAACAATGGATTACCACAATATGTCTTTAGATCTAACAAAAGTTCTAAAGATCCCGTCGATACTTTTATCTAGTCTGAGTGAATCTTATATCAGAAGAGAAGATTCTCAAGAATAAACAAACTAGGTGCAATCAAAGTTTCAACAACCGTTAGTCAATCAAATCAAATTGAAAACTAATAACATTGTAATTATCTAGTTTCCCACCAACGGTACTCGTAGAGCTTCATTGATCCCATAAAAGTCTTTAAATGAGCGGTCGTAAGAGATTTCACCTAATTAGGATACTTTCCTCTCCGAATAGACGGCACCACCAAAAACAACAAGAAATGAAGTTTGGCTGGCTCTTAGGATAGTTTGCTAGAAATGCAAACTTAAGTATTTATAGACCAATGATGCTTGGATACCAAGGAATTTCCAAAACCGAAAATATTCTCAAGATATGCAATGAATGCCCGAATTCGGTTTTCCTAATTCCAATAAATGCTGGTCCAATATTTCTGAAATCTCTCAATAGAAAATTTCCAATTAGAATCGGTTATACCACACTTCTAAACAAGTTTAGAATTGGTTTACCAGTATTCCAATACTACTATGTGATTGGTCATACTAAATCACAATGGTTAGTTATGATCGGTCCTACCAAGTCACATACATGGGTTCAGATCGGTTATACCAATCACTAGGATCGGTTTCACCTAAAAATGGTATCTACTTGTGATCGGTCACACCAGTCACTAGGATTGGTTACACCAATTACAAGGATCGGTCATATAACACTTAGGATCGGTCACACCAATTACCAGAATCGGTCACACCAATTACAAGGATCGATCATACCATCTCATGGTGATTACTTAGGATCGGTTACACCATTTACCAGGACCAGTCATACCAAATCATAAGTCTAGTTATTGTGATCGGTTATACCAAGATACATAACCTGAGTTAAGATCGGTTCTACCAACTCACACATATCGGTCATCAAAGAATATTCAATGAATAGCCGGACCAATAAACCTATTGATTTCCATTTCGATTCACGAAACAAGTTCATGAATGTACTTCCTTTAAACAAATGTAACATATTGTTTCCTAGGATGAAATCTTCACCATACACCCATTCACATAATCATAAAACTATATACAAGATTATGTCGATGTCATATCTACGAAGTTCAAAAGATAAGTGTTATACTTCGTAGTCTAATTCCTTAATACTATGATCATACTATTATGAGCATGTCTCATCATTAGAGTATTATATAAAATATGTACAGTATATACAGCTTCGAAGTTATGTTTTCAATATAGCTCGACTTAAAAGATACGTTAGGAATGAAACAGTTCAAGTCAATATTACTAACCTCAAGTGGAAGGATGATGTTGTCATTGTAGTTCGTTACTTTTTCACATTCTTTAGGTCTTCGGAGTAAAACTTGTATGTCTCAACATTCCTAGACTTTCTAGTCTAACCTAAACGAAGTTGACTTTAGTATTTAATCAAGCGACTCTAGATGAGTTTTGATACTAAAATATGACAACCAAACTTTACATACCAACGCTTGGTGAGTTCAACCGAGCCATGCTCTAACAGCCATAAGTTATCTTCAGGTCATTTTTGAGTCAATTGAATAGACACTTCTAACCATAGTTATCTAAGATCAACAACTGATTGTCTTTCTCAAGATCTGCTTTAAATATCCTTTTTGTGGTTTGAATTCCGGACTTAGGAATCCATTTGGAGAAGGGTTTAGAATGATAATACTGTTGAAGATCATGTGAAACCTATTTTCTCCAAGATGGAACATCAGATCTTGTCTTTGCATTGACAAAATCACCTCTCTTTATATTATCAGTTCTTTTATGAAACGATCTTGTCGAGCGATAGGCAAAACTTAAACTATTATTATAATAATTATTTTGCCTAAATTTTGGACAATAGTGATTTGTGTTCTTTACAGGGCCAAACTTAGCCAATTTGTTTGATACAAAAGAGAGCGCATCTTGCATCTTACGAATTTTACATCCCGTTTGCAAGTGTCCTTTATTACCACAAAAATGACAACACTTAGTAACATAAAAGGTATGGGTTTTAATGTTACCTTTTTGTGGATCTACTTGTGATGGAGATATGTTTTTCCCGTTTTTCATAGGCATTGCTTGCTTATTACTAGAACAAATGCTTTCATACAGACTTGTACGAGAAGAGTTCGGTTGAACTTGATTTGTAGGCTTGAAAATCTCAACTTCTTTACAAATATGAGCATCTTCGTTATCGATAAAGGCCTCTGGTTGATAAGAATCCATAACTTTGACAAATTTCACCTATTTGCTAATATTTGAAGCATTTATTCCCTTATAGCCCAATCCTCGTATCACGATGATTTTTATTTGCTTATAACATTGAGATTAAATTGTTTGAGCTATTAACAAATTTTCTTCTTCCAATGTCTTGATTTTATCAAGAGCACTTGCTAGACCAGCCTCAAGGAGTTTTTCTCAAGAGAGACAAGCACCTTTTTTCTCTTCAAAATTCAATTGTTGAGAATTAATCCTTGCATCAAATTCAACAAATTTCTTTTCTAACAAATAGATTTTTTCAAGAGAAGCATCACTATCTTTCTCTAATAATTCCCTTCGAGAAAGACTAACACTTACTTTGTCTTCAATACTCTCATTTTCCCTTAACTTTCCGAGATCTTGACAGAGCCTTTCACATTTAATAATCCTTGATTATAAATCAACCTGAGGTTTCTTTTTTATTTCAGAAGACATACTTAGGTGAAGCTAGTAGCAAGCAATTGATCACTGACCTGTTTTACGGAGGTTATCTTATCCACAGGAATTGCATCATCCCAAGAATGGTTTCTGTTTGAGTCATTGCACATACCTGCAGGACTTAGTTTTAACTCATCATGAGATCCTTTAAACTCAATCAAGATATCAGGTGAACATTCTGAACTTGATTCAGATAAGGAAGAACCATTATCACTGTTTGAAACCTCTGATCCAGAGAGTAGTTTAACAACCTATTGTGATACGTTAATTGAGTCTTTCATTAATTTTCGCTTTCGCTTAATCTTACTTTGACTCATGTCTTATAGGTTGGATCGTACCAAACATAAATTGTTAGATCTTTTCGTGTTTGCGTGCTCTGATACCAATTGAAATGACGAAGGTACCAAGTACACCACAATCTTTTCGATATTAACCTATAAGTCATATACCTTGCGTGATCTAATATAGACAAAAATTGTCAAGAAGATATACACTTGGTATATAGTTTCTAGTTCGAAATCGAATCTTAAACTATAAGGATCAACCCGAGTGTTTGGGATTAACATACAAGTGCAATTATTTTAATTATAACTTAAAAAAATTATAATACGAAAGGAAAGTAAAAGCACACAACAAGATTTTGTTAACGAGGAAACCGCAAATGCAGAAAACCCCCGAGACATAGTCTAGTTTTGAATACTCTCAGAATTAATCCGCTATACATAGACACTACCAACTTCATATAGTTGAGACCAAGTAAACTACCCATAGTTGCCTAGTTTCCTCAATATCCCTGCGCCTCCAACCAATATGACCAGCACACGTGAATCCTAAGATAAAGTCCACTATCTTAAGTTGTTTCAGCCTCTCTAGAGACTTTAAGCACTCAACCCTTTCGATCGTCTTCCAAACAATAAATCACTAATCTGTTTGGTAGCCACTCTCCTATCTCAGGAAATCAATCAGAGATATGTATGTGGAGTGTGACAAAGACTTTTATGTTTAAAATCAATTAAACTCCTTTGTCGGGTTTAGGTCTTCCAATATCTGGATTAACAAGTTACCCAGATCGAGTCAAACAGAATTACCTGATTCGGATACTGAAGAGTACCACCAAATGATAGCTTGTCGTTTAAAGTACGACTAGCAATAACAATTCTATCAAAAGAAAAACTAGATTTAGTTGGATCCCACTCTGAAAACGCAGGGGATACCAAATACACCTAACTTTATTCGTTCGGCAACCTTAAAAATGCAGGGGGTACCAAAATACACCACAAATTTTTTCTTAGGCAACCTGTATGGACTAAAGTTGAATACAATTCCGAGAGTACAACTTAATGAATCTCAATCAAGGAATTATATAAAGAGCTTATATCTGTTTCTCTCACAATTAGAATGTTTATAGAACCAATTATGTGAACCTAATTATGTGTGAGAGTACTTGGATGATTCCAAAGATCAATATCAAGGAATCAATCAACTCGTATCCAACAAACATGGATGGATATATCTATTTTGATTGATTTACGTTCAACCTGTGATATTTCAATTATAAATATAAACAATATAATGCGGAAAAGAAATAATACAGACACCGGAAATTTTGGTAACGAGGAAACCGCAAATGCAGAAAACCCCCGGGACATAGTCCAGACTTGAAAACCAAATTGTATTAAGCCACTACAGACACTAGCCTACTATCATAACTTCAGACTGGAATATAGTTGCGATCGAATTAAACCTTCACAGCAATTAAGTTACAATCGCGCTCCTTACACCTCTTAAATCCCAGCAGGACTCCGTGCAATTGATTCCCTTAGCTGACGCCCTTTACAGCCTAAGAGTTGTTTCAACTCAATTGAAGACTTTAAACCAATCTGCCTCCCACAGATAAGCCTATATGTAATTTCCATTCTGATCAAAGATCAAGGTGAGATAGGAAACTTGTGGAATCACAAAGTCTAAGACGAAGATACTTTGTGATTTCTATATATCTTGTTTGAGTGAGCATCTCGATAATCAAAACAAGATCAGGATACTCGAACTATCAAGATAAAGATAGTTGGACCCGGCTTTACGAATTCCTAGGTGAAGTCGTTTTAGTCGCTAAACCCTAGAAGGGTTTTAAGGAGTGGGCGACTCTAGTTTACAACTAGTACACACAAGAATAGTGTCAGGGATTCAAAAATACCAGTTGTTGATGGGTGAAAATGATTTGCTGGTTTTTTAGGAAAATAGAGAGACGACCGTGCGGGCGGAGACTCCTCAATCGAGCAAATTGCCTAAACATTTTTCAAATAGATGCACTGCACGGGAGTTCTTTGAGTTCGAGATATGAATTTGTAGAACTCCATACTAAACCAAGACAATGGCCGTTCCAGAGTCAATTCGGTCACAAAGAGGGATGAGGGTCGATCTGTAGGAGGGAAGCTGAGAAGTGTGTGAGATCAATGATGATCGAGGATTGTGGATGTGTTGGAGATTTCTGCAAGTGAACTGTTGTGTTCAGATGAAATAAGTTCTAATCGATTGAGTGATAATTTCTTGTGGATCGAAATTGTTGTTGTTCCATCATGGATTTAGAAACTTATTTATATTGCAAGAATAGTAGACACATTGATCCCAGTAAGTGTGACGGTTGCTCGAGTGAAAGAGTAGGAAATCATGGTTAAACCAGTTCCATGTCGTGCGGATACTTGGTTGATTGTCCATCCACTACTTTGTTAACTTCCTCAACTGCTTGCACGACTTACTCACATTTCTCATCGTGGGTGTCACGCGCCATAGGTCGCCAAACCAAAACCCTAATGAATACCCCCCCCCCCCCATGTGACGTGATTTATGTCTCACGAACGTGGAGTCTGCAAGGCAGACGTGTATTTAATTAGTCAGTTGTTGACTTGACTAGATGATAAGTCTTAGCATTGATGAGTCGAGCATAATGAACGAATGTAATATGCTCTGGGACTCATGGATTGAGCATAAGGTGTCTTTTGAAACACACTCAGACGCTGCTAAGTCTTGATGAATTGTGATATATCATTTTACCAGTCGAGGTAATAATGATATTTTATAAATTTGAATGATCGTCCGATGAGGTTGCTCAATCGAGGACTTATTCTGATATGTTCGACAATAAATCAGAGATATTGTTGAATTATGCATGCTCATTTTTGATTTAATATATCATGAATGATCGAATGACAGAGTAGGAATTAGAAATATTGGATGGTCGTCCGTTCGAACCATGTTGCCCAGTCGAGCAAAAATGTTGGTAGCAGGACCAAACATTAAATTATAATATTAATTGTTGGATAATGAAATTCTGAATCAACATGAGGAATATTGCTCGGTCGAGAAATTGATAGTTGAATCAATGAGTTCTGAACCCAGTTGAATGAGCAAAATAAATATTATTAGTTCAAGCAAATATTGCTCGTTTGAGCAATATTGCTCGATTCATGAATTATTGGTAGTGGGACCTAATAAAATATTAATTGAAATATTGGTAGCTGGACCGAATATTATATAATTAATTAGGATGTTATTAGTATTTGAACTTGCACAGAATTATGATTTGCAGAGCATTTGGTTTGACACCCTAATTTTGATCGATTGTTGATCAATTGATGATTTACTGAAAATCAATCAATGAGTGATAGAGGGACCCGACTACATGGGATGATGGCCTACCATGTAGCGCCCAGGTGCTCGAATGAGCGTGCACCAAAGTCCTTTGTAGACCAGTTGGTGAAAAGATGATTAAATGATGTTTAATCATTATTAAAATAGTGCTCTTCTGAGCATTAGGTGGTAAAACCTAAATATGGAGAGAGGAGGGACCGACCAAAGGGTATGAAACCGTCCTTGGTGGGACCAACTGATGGTTGATTATTCAAATTCCAAGTCGTTTGGAAAGAGTTTGAACCCAATATGAATTATGGAATATCAATTAGGTCAAAATCGTAATAGAGTGTGGGACCGGCTTTTGTGAGCCAAGGGGCCATCCTTGGTCGGTCAAGGTGGAATGCCCATGTCACCATATTGTCCGTGACTCAATTCTGAGAATTTTGATATTTTCGGGTGCGCGTTTGAGCAATATTTTGGATTTTCAGAAGAGTTTGATCTTGACTGAAACTCTCGATTTTGCTCGAATGAGCAAGTAGAACTTTGCTCGTGCGACCATTATTTTAGGAATATTAAAAGAAATTATATTTTAATATTTTCCGTGAGAAGCCCGGATGGTCGTGTGACTATTTGACTTTTTGCTTTTGATAGTTTGAGCAATATTTGAGAAATATGGAAAAACCAGGGTTTTTGCTCAAACGAAGGAGTTTCATGAAACGAGGGAAGAAATAATAATAAAATAAGGATTTAGGAAAGTGTGGGACCGGCCACGGATAGGGCATGGCCGGCCGGCTAGTAGGCCTGGTCCCGTGACACTCTTCCATATTTTAAATTATTATATTTCATCGTGTGAGGAAATATGGAAAAAACTAGGGGTTTTGCTCAAACGAGGGAGTTTTCATGAGATAAGGAAAATAATAAAAGGGGAGGCGTGGACCTGCCACGACGGCATGACCGGCCGGCCGGTGGCCCGATCCCGTGCGCCTTTCTTTTATTATTTTTAATTATTTTCTTCCCTGTTTCACATAGGTTTCCTCGTTCGTCCATATTTTTGAATGCTCGTTTATGCGTTTGGGTGCTCGTTCGTGCATTATTGTTAAGTACACTTGAACCATTTTCTCGGGGCTTACTCGGTGGTGGCGCAGATGCCCGAACAGTGTATACTTATTATTACTAATTCATGGATTTCAGTCGGGAATAAGCCATGAAACGGAGTAATAAAATAGATTGATTATCTATTACTAATTCATGGAATTCAATCGGGAATAAGCCATGAAACAGAGTAATGAGATAAAATATATTATTTTTCTAGGAATTCGATTGATGAGTGGTGCGCTAGAATTAATCTGTGAATGGCTCTATACTAGCATGAAATATGTCTAGGAGCATTATGTTTATTCGAGAATGAGGTATGAGATAATGGAAGCATCATACTCATTCTGAATATTGATTGTGCATAGTCGGGGAACAGTGTGGCATCCCGAAGACGTTAGCGCTCTATAATAGCATGCAATATGTCTAGGAGCCTTCCAATCATTAAAATATTCTATACATATGCATTCTACATAGTTAGGGAACAATGTGGCATCCTGAAGGTGTTATGTTATGTCCTGACTACAATCACTATATGAAATGGGATGATAAACTCTCAGACCTCACGTCCGAGCCTTCTAGTTTGAAGAAAACTAGCCAATTTGGAACAATACTTCTCTGGTTTCTATGCATTAAAACTTAGCCGCAAAAGGAGATAGTTCTTACACATTTAAAGCAACAGAAAACAGGAGGAGCCCTATCTCGGTAAGGGCCATTCTCTGCTCGACACATGTAAGGATCCTACTGATCAAAAGAAAAGAACTAACTAACACTAACTAATTGATCCGGTCCACCGGGTGTCTTATTGGAGTATGGGGCACCCACTGCTATTGGTACTTAGGTATATTACAGTACCATCCCCTCAACCAAATCCTTGTCCTCAAGGATTGAAATTTGGGAAATGAGCAGAGATATTTGTAGTATCTTCCCAAGTAGCATCCTCAGCTGTAGAGTTAGTCCACTGGATAAGCAGTTGGTCCACAGTTCTGCCATGTCTTGTGATGCTTCTAGTGTTAAGGACAACAGCTAGGTGAAGGACAATCTGGCCAGCATCATCCACCACTGGTAACTGGGTAGAAGGAATGTGTGACTTTCCAATGCACTTCTTCAACTGGGAGACATGAAAAAGAGGATGTATCCTGGAGCTAAGAGGCAGTTGAAGCTTGTAGGCAACTGAGTCTATATTCTGGATGACCAAAAATGGGCCATAGTATTTGGCAGAGAGCTTCAAGTTCTTCCTAAGTGCAATAGAAGATTGTATGTATGAATGGAGTTTGAGATAGACTGCATCACCTACTGTAAAGGACCTGTCAATTCTCTTCTCATTAGCATAATGCACCATCCTTTCTTATGCTCTGTGTAGTGAATCCTTCATAATATCCAAGGTTGCATCTCCATGCTTTAAGTAATCCTCAACTGCTTTGACAGAAGTGGTGGTTGTGGATGGAAATGCAAGATGAGGTGGTGCATAGCCATACAAAGCCTTGAATGGGCTCATCTTGATGATTGTGTGAAAGTTAGTGTATACCACCATTCTGCTAGTGGGAGCCACTTGAACCAGTGTTTAGGCCTGTGGACATTCATACATCTTAGGTAATTCTCAAAGCAAGCATTGACTTTTTCTGTCTAGCCATCATATTGAGGATGATATGCTGTGCTGAGGTTTAGACTTGTGCTAAGAGCTCTGAAAAGGTCCTGCCAAAATAAGCTTATGAAGACTTTGTCTCTTTCAGACACAATTGAAGCAGGCAGGCCATGTAATCTGAAAATCTGGTTGATGAATTCTTTGGCCACAGTGATGGCAGTGTATGGGTGAACCAAAGCAATGAAGTGTGCATATTTGGTGAGTCTGTCAACAACCACCAGAATCACAGTTCTTCTTTCACTTGCAGGTAGGCCTTCAATGAAGTCCATTGAGATGTGCTGCTAGGCTTTGTTAGGAATTGGGAGAGGCCGCAACAATCCAGCAGGGTGTGTATGCTCTCCCTTGTTTCTTTGGCAGATATCACAAGATGAAACAAAAAGCAGAAAATCTTTTTTCATGTTGGGCCAAAAGAAATAAGTTTTTGCTCTAACATAAGTACCTTGTATGCCAGATTGGCCACCCATTGAAGAAGAGTGTACAGAAGCCAAGATTGTTTTTCTAGTATCATCCCCACTGCCAATGTACAATCTATTCTTGTATCTTAAGATACCTTCAGCATATGCAAAGTATGGGATTGCAGAAGGATTCACCATAAGCTGAGGAATAAGTAGTTGAACAATGTCCAAGGCCCAAACTGGGGTGGAAGTTTCCAATAAATTGCACTCACCATGCATATGGGTTCTTCTGGATAAGGCATCAGCCACCTTGTTTTCAGTACTTTTTTTATATCTTATATTTCATAATCAAAACCTAGTAATTTGATCACCCGTTTTTGTTGAAGCACTATAGTTATTTTATGTTCAAGAATGTACTTAATACTCTGATGGTCAGCTGAAATGATAAAGTAATGGCCTTGTAAGTAATGTCTCCATTTAGTTACATCTTGAGAAATGGAAATCATCTCCTTTTCATATGTGGATAGAGCACTATCCTTTGGACCCAGAGGTTGGCTGAAGAAGGCTATGGGCCTGCCTTCTTGTAATAAAACAACACCAATACCATTATCACATGTATCAACCTCAAGAATGAATTCCTTTTGAGAAATCAAGTAGAGCTAAAACTGGAGTAGTAGACATGGCTGTCTTGAGATGTTGAAAATGGTAGCAGCTGGTGTCCACTGAAATACATTTTTCTCGAGGAAGTCAGTTAGTGTTCTACTGATAATTTCATAGTCTTTGACAAATTTCCTGTAATACCCAGTCATCCCAAGAAACCCTCTTAACTCTTTAATAATTGAAGGAGTAGGCCATGTAGTCATTGCTGAAACTTTTGCTGGGTCGGCTTTGACACCCTCAGAAGAGATTATATGACCCAAATATTCTAATTCTTATTGACCAAAGCAACATTTGGAGAAGTTGGCAAACAGCTGATGGATCCTCAGAATGCCAAGGTTAACTCCAAATGTTTGATATGATTCTCCAAGCTGGGACTAAATACCAGTATGTCATCAAAGAATACAAGGATGAAATGTGTTAAGTGATCTTTAAAAATGTCATTCATAATAGATTGGAAAGTGGCTGGTGCATTGGTGAGGCCAAAAGGCATTACTTTAAATTCATAATGGCCCTGATGTGTTCTGAAAGCTGTCTTGTAAATGTCTTCAAAGTAAACCCTAATTTGATGGTACCCAGACCTTAAATCAATTTTGTAAACCAGACAACACCCTTGAGTTCATCTATAACAGGAATGGGAAATTTGTCCTTGATTGTAATGTTGTTGAGTCTTCTATAATCAACACAGAACCTCCAAGTATTGTCTTTCTTCTTGACTAATAGGATAAGAGCAGCAAAAGGACTGTGACTAGGCTGTATAATGCCAGAATGTAACATTTCTTTGATCAAATCCTCCACCACAGATTTCTGAACATAGGCACATTTATAAGGTCTGAGATTGGGTGGTTCAGAATTTGGTTTAAGGGGAATAGTATGGTCCAAACTCCTCTGAGGTGGGAGCTTAGTGGGTTCTGAGAAAACATCTTGAAATTGTTCCAAAAGTGAGGATATCTGAGGTGGTATTGGGGTAGGAGACAAGGTGGTGGAGATAGAGAATAAATGGCCAAAAAGACCATGAGAATGTTTATTGAAAAAAGATTTGAGTGCACTACCACTCATCATAGACAAGGAAGATTTCCCATGAGAGCCAGTAAGTGTAATTTTCTTTCCATTGTGCTTAAAGTAAATTGTGAGTTTAGAAAAATTGAAAACAACATCACCTAGTTGTTTGAGCCAGTCTGCTCCTAGCACCATGTCACAGCCACCAAGTGGTAAGAGTCTCAGTGGAGCACCAAATTTGTAACCCAGCATACTCCATTCCAGCTTTGAACAAACTCCAGAACTTATGGTTTTCTCTCCATTTGCCACAGTTACCAACATATGAGCTGTGGGCTCAACTGCACATTGCAATTTCTTGGATAGATCATTGTCAAGGAAACTGTGTGTGCTTCCAGTATCAATGAGGACTGAAATATGATGCTTTTTGAGAAGTCTTGGAATTCTGATAGTTACCCATTAACTTGACCAATGAGAGCATTCAATGAAATTTCCATATCTGACTCCACTGGAGAAGTGATATCCTCATAAGGATGGTCTTCAAGAATCTCTTCATGGTCTGGTTGTGGTGCAGTATCAACCATAAAGAGCTGTTGTTTGGCACAAATGTGTCCTGGTCTATAAACTGCATCACAGTTATAGAAAAGACCCTGTTCTCTCCTCTTTCTGACTTGATCAGGGGTAAGTCTAGTGATAGGAGGGAGGGAAGAGGTATTTTTTTTTGTGGTGGTGGGACTGGGGATGGTTTGAATTAAGAAGGTGTAGTGGGGTTGGGAGGGGGTTGTGCAGAACTGAAGAATTTAGAAGATGAATAATTGGTAGTGTAAGATTTGGGTGGTGGTTTATAAAGTTTTTGTTGGGCCAACACAGTTTGTTCTTGCATTTTAGCTAGTGAGAAGGCTCTCATTAGTGTAGCTAGGTGGAACATTAGAACAAAATGTTGAATATCCTCCTTGAGAGCACCAATAAAACTTTTGACAAAATAACTCTCAAGAAGGTCAGGACGTATACTCAGTAACAGAGCTTTAGCAGATTCAAATTCTTTAAAAAATTCATCAACAGTTGTTTTATAAAGCAACTTATTAAAATTCTCAACAATATTTTCATTAACAGGATTTTCAAATCTAATGCAAGCCTTCTCAGTAAGTTCAAACCAAGTAATAATAGTACGAAAAGATTGAAGGTTAAAAAGCCATTTTTCAGCCTTACCCTCTAGATGCATAGATGCCATCTTAATTTTCCGTGTCTCATCCCTGATGTCATGAAGTTGAAAGTAATGGTTACACTTCTGAATCCACCCCCTTGGGTTTTCGCCATCAAAGCGAGGGAAATCAATCTTAGGCATACGAGGTGGAGGTTGAACATCTCGATGTCCAGTGTGCATCCCAAAAGCAGATCTCTCATCTTCGTTGTGGAATCTGTGGTGAGAAGATTCTGCTCTTCCTTAGTCTTCATGGTGTTGTCGATTAGAAGAAAAAAATTCTACGAAAGACTCCATCTGAGCTTTCAAATCCTCTTTAGTTACCATAGCTTCTTTGATTGAACGTACATCAGATTGAATCGTTACAATCTGTTGTTGATGTGCCTCATACTTATCTTGTAAATCTTTGCAGGTTGGATTTCCACTTCCTCCCATGGTGAATCAGGAAAGAAACGGCTCTAGATACCAATTGTTATGTCCTGACTACAATCACTATATGAAATGGGATGATAAACTCTCAGACCTCACGATCTGAGCCTTCTAGTTTGAAGAAAACTAGCCAATTTGGAACAATACTTCTCTGGTTTCTATTCATTAAAACTTAGTCGCAAAAGGAGATAGTTCTTACACATTTAAAGCAACAGAAAACAGGAGGAACCCTATCTGGGTAAGGGCCATTCTCTGCTCGACACATGTAAGGATCCTACTGATCAAAAGAAAAGAACTAACTAACACTAACTAACTGATCCGGGCCACCAAGTGGATTATTGGAGTAAGGGGCACCCACTTCTATTGGTACTTAGGTATATGACACGTTAATGCTCTATACTAGCATGCAATATGTCTAGGAGTCGTCCAATCATTTCGATTTTATGTAGAAGTGTTGATGAAATATGCAAAGTGTCGAAAAGCTCAGTTCGATATGCTTTACGAATAACATATTCATACAGGGCTCTGAGAGGGTGTACGCTTAGTCATAGATTGTGAAATGAGCTTTCACGAATCCTAAAATATGAGTTTCACATACATTTCTGAAGCCGTGTCAGAAACATGCAAGTTCATGATTTTACAATTTTAGCCTTTGTTGAAAATCCACCATCAACACTAAGTCCCCTTCTTAGTAAGGGATAGTTATGTTCCACAGTAAGCACTGGATGGTGATTTTCTAGTAACGAAATAAGTAGTTGAACTTAATCGTAAAAGATGTTACCAAAATCCTCAATTTGCTCTAATGATGTCATGTACGAGCGATGGCTTGAATAAGGACTCTGGTAGTACGATAGAGCGTCGTCCAGTGAGCGTGGAGGGATGAGGCACCGCTGATTCGGGTGGTCGGGCACCCAATTTCTAATGGACACTGTGAAGAAACTTCAAGATCCTCAAAGCAAGCTTCTACTGTTACACAGCTGCTCCGGGATGTCAAGATTATATTTTTATATGAGGACCGCCAACCCCCTGGCTTTGCTTCAAGCTAAATCTTTTTTTGATCAACGTTTGTTTCAATTTTTGAGACACATTGTCACATGAGATGGCGCAGGCTTCGGACCCCTAAAACAACATTTTTCCACCTTACCGATGAAAGATGGCGGTCTCGGTGTTTACACTATGGAAGATACTAGCCACTTTTGTTATATCGCATCCTGTTTTCAGACTAGGGGCTTATAAGAGACCATGCTTAATGTTTCCTCCACAGATGTGCCTAGCAAGTTTTTCCAGGAAGCTTTGAATAATTTCCTAGAGGTATGTGGATTTCCTTCTTCTACTTTCAACCTAAATAATATTGCCCCCCATCCAATGCGTTCTCTGGCAGTGTTATATTTTGATGTTGTTAAGAAGAATATTCCGTCACACTTCTCTATGTCCAGTCGGGATTCTATTTTATGGCAAAGTAACAGGGTGGTGCATGCTTTGGATTTTATTAAGGCGATTCCCATCAGTGGTTTAAATCAAAGTCTAGGACCTCGACAATTTAGATCCGTGTTAAGTTATAGATTGGGGATACCTCTTTTCAGGGAAGATAGTACATGCTCAAGTTGCAACAAAAAGATGGATATTTTCGGAGACCATGCTTTGCATTGCGCTAATGATGTTGGTATCAAATTCCGCCACGACCTTGCGAGGGATGTATTTGCTGACATTTGTTATAAGGCTGGTGTACATGCGAGAAGGAGGTAGATCTTGGTTTTTTATCAGATAACGATACTTCCTTGAGACCCGCGGATATTCTTGTTCACGGTTGGGAGAATGGTCAGGATGTCTGTTTTGATGTTACTGTTGTTTCACCATTCACTAGCGGGGGAGTTCGTACTTTTATACCCAGTCAAGCCATATCTAGAGCTACTACGCGTAAACGCAATATACCTAGACAAGTGCTCCCTTCATGGGTATGGCTTTGCTGTTTTAGCTTTTTCGACTTTAGGAGAGCTGGGCGAAGAAACTGTCATTTTCTTGAAGAGGTTGAAGAATTGTATCACAAACCATGACGCTAATTATAAGATAGGCGGTACTCTTTTTTATAGAATAGGTTTAGCTATTCAAAAGGGTGTTGGTGCCCAGCTTGTTGCCAGGCTACCCACCAATTTATTGTAATCGACTGTTTTTTGCAGCTTTATATATATTAGGTATTTGAAAATAAAATTGTTATAAAAGGGAGAACCACCTTTTTTTTTCTTAATTGTTGACCGACCAACTAGGCACCCCTCTTCTTCACCACTCTCCCACGTCTGAGCAAGATTTATTTATTTTTTGTTTGACCGACGCCGACCGCCGTTGTTCATCGCCGACGAAGTTCTAGCCAACTCCGGCGCAGACCAAGGTAAGTTTTTTTTTTTTTTTTTTTTTTTTTTTTTTTTTTTTTTTTTTTTTTTTATTTTTTTTATTTTAACGTTTGAACTGTTCTCTTTAGGAAACGAACGTCCGTCCGTTAGTTTAAGAAACAAATAATAATCCCTTATATGAGAGAGATTTATATATATTTTTGAATAGACATGGTCTAATTGCAGTGAAGAAAATTTTGTTTATGAGCTTTTATGAAAACAAAACGTTATTTTGAATATGTGGATTTTCACAAAAATAGAAAAGACTCTCGATTCATAAGCGAATGCTCGATTGAGCGATTTTTTTTTTAATTACGTGAGTTTATTCACGTTTTTTTTTTTTTTGTAAAATCAAATTTTGATTTTTGAGAAATTGTTGAAAGCAAACAATTATTTGTGATGAAGTAATATCTTTATGTGAATGCTCCCGATTTAATAGTGGATGCTCACACAGTTGAAAATCAGTGGATGTTCGCACTGGACTAAACCTTAATAATATTCCGAGAGTAAAAACTCAATCAAAGAATAATACTAAAAAGTTTATCTCTTTTTCTCAAATCAATCAGCAAATCAAACAGATAGAAATCTATGAGCCTGATTGATGTGAGAAATATTTGGATGGTACCAAAGACCAATATCCAAGATCAATCAAAATCTATCCAACAAACAAGGTCGGATTTATCAATAATGATTGATTAACGCACAACCTGTGATATTTCAATTATAATGCTGAAAAAAATAACACAGACACCAGAAATTTTGTTAACGAGGAAGCCGCAAATGCAGAAAAACCCCGGGACCTAGTCCAGAATAAACACACACTGATTATAAGCTGTTACACCAATTTCCTACTACCTATTCGGACTAGATGTAATACCTGCTTCAGTTGTATTCAAGCACTTGTAAAACTCCCAGCAGAACACCAATTCTCTTTAGAAGTTATTCTAGAAAATCTTCTGGCAGAACAAGGTTCTCTTCAGAAGCACTCTAAAAAATCTTTTAGCAGAATGTTAGTTCTCTTTAGAAGATGTAACAACAACGTTGATACTTTTCGATCTTTTTTTTCCACAAAACACCGATTTGATTTCCCTTTAGATATGAATCAAGGTTTTGGAAATCTTGTGTTTGTTTTGAGAAAAACAATTACTAGGTAAAAATAATATCAAAACAAACTTGTAGATTAGGGATTATTATACTCTTCAAAAAGGAAGAGAAACCTAATTATTCTACAACAAGAACAACTAGAATAAATCTAGAGTTATCTTTTCTAAAAACTTCTTAAGGATTTTTACGAGATACCTTAATCGAAGTTTTCTGTCTAGCTTCCGATTTCGACTAACAAGTGTTGGTATACGATCGGAAACTGAAATCTATCAAAACCTAGGGTTTATGATCAACAACTCTTGAATGGTCTTATATCAGAAGAGAAGACCTTAGAATAGACAAGAGGTGAAAAACCTAGATTACAAGTTGTAAAAACAATCACGAAGATTATTATCAACTTTGCTTTGTGATTCCCGATACAAAGACTTTTATCTCACTCTTGTTCACGAAGAGCAGAAGACATGGAAAACAACCTGTAAAGCTTACGCCAATTTTCCAAAGGGATAAAAAGGCTTAGCATTCATGAACTCTTTATGTATAGTGAATATGTTAGCTTGAAAGCTAAGCTAGGGTTTAGACTATTTTCCTTTTTCAAGACTTTCCTAATTATGGGAGTCTTTCCTAAGTTACAATATCTTACATAAATAATTAAATAAATAATTATTAGCATATATTGTATTTATGTGAATAAATCACATTTTTAACTTAGGCAGTAATTAAAAGATATTACAAACACTTTAATATGGTAATCAAATATGTTTGGATTAATAGCCATATTGCCTAGATAAAGAAATATCAAAAACTTGACTAAAAAAGGCTTCTAGTCACGTAATTGGGCTCACGTCCGTGAACCGTTACAAACAGTTCGTGGATTGTTTCCTACTAACGAACTGTAACAATTACAGCAACACTTATAATTGTTACTTTAATAAATCACTCATAACTTCATCATTATAACTCAGAATTGAGTGATTCTTGGCTCGTTGAATTCGTAAGCTCATTCACTATAATATGAGAACCTTTCCGGAGATAAAGGTTATTGTCACAAAAGTTGTGGCTCAAATAACCCCGAGTATATATACATAAATGTACATTTACCGTCATAGGAATTGTTCCATAGAGTGAGCATTTGTTTTGATATATTAGAAAGGTAGAATTGAACAAGAATCCAAATGAAGAATTGAACAAGAATCCAAATGAAATCAATTACCACATACCTTTGTTGATGAAGTCCTTGTTGATGTCTTCTTGTAGTCTTCAATCTTCATCCTTCAAGGATAGCTCTTCTTAGACCTAATCTAGTCCGAAACTAAGTTTAGTATAATAAATAAAGAATGTGTTTTGGAAACTAAATTTGACAAATAGCTTGACATACCAACGCTAGTGGGTTCAACCGAGCAATGCTCTAACACAAACAACTATATACAATAGATTATGTCGATGTCGTATATACGAAGTTCAAAAGATATGCGTTATACTTCGTAATTCAATAAATTCATTGACACTTTGATCATAATGTCATGACCAAGTCTAACCATTAGAGTATTATTTATATACATCGTTGCATGTTATGTTTTCAATATAATCCGACTTGAAAGATACATTAGGAATGGAAACAAGATCAAGTCAATATTACTAACCTCAAGAGGAAGGATGATGTGGTCATTGTAGTCGTTACTTCTTCACTTTCTTCAGGTCTTCGGAGTAATACTTGTACGTACATTCCTAGACTTTCTAGTCTAACCTAAACGAAGTTGACTCTAGTATTTATTTAATCAAGCGACTCTAGATGAGTTTTGATACTAAAATATGACAACCAAACTTGACATACCAACGCTTGGTGGGTTAAACCGAGCTATGCTCTAACATCCTTCTTGAATGAAAGAATAAATTCTCACATGAAGTTTCCTAGTACTTAAAATCTTTGGAAAATTCTTTATCATCTTCGAACTCATTATCAACAACTGGCATAAGAACATACGGTTCATGAATGAAAGAGTTAGTTCCTGCAAACCTGTTGGGCTATTGTTTGACAGTTTCTTCTTATAGTTCAAGAGATTTTTATAGAATCACTTTCAGTCTCTGCACCTCCTTCTTGGTTTTCTTAAGTTCTTCAAGAAGAGTTGCAAACCTTTTCAGATTGGAGCGGTCAGCTCTCGGTTTCTTCATATTCTTCCCTTTTCCTTTGAAGAGATGCGTCAAAAGGATATGACATTTTTTGTTCCTTTCTAGTTGGATGAACATAAACAACCATTGGAGCATAGATTTCACGGGAATATGTTGTGCATGAAGTCTCCATAATCCGTAAGAATAAAATGGATTTGTGAAAACACAAATATATTGCTCAACAAGCCAAATTCTTGTGAAAGAGATATGAGTCATGATGAAGAAGATATTTACCATGCAGGGTTTCGGAACAACAAAAGTTCACGTACTAGAAAAGATACATAAAACTTAATAAGAATGAAATGTCACTTTTATCCTTCCTTAAGTTTCTATATAGATCAAATTTTTCAATACCATTACTTGAGACATAGATTAGGATGAACAAATAAAAGATGAACATCCAAGAAATAATATTCAAATTTGATCTGAAGCCCTAATATGCACAATTCTTGTCTCTTTTAAGGGCACATGAGACAAGATACACATTTCAACACAATTAACTTGTGTTGAGGTGAGCAGTTACGTGCTCACCACTAGGTTCCTGCATGAAATTCGTAATACCCTTCTTTGCGGAACTTTTAGCCCGGACTCTTTTCTTCATTTGAGATTTTACCTTTTCCTTTGAAACATTCAATCTTTTAAGAGAAGAAAAGTTAACTTTACGTACCTTAAGGTTAGATTTTTGAACAAGTTAAAGCACATTTGCCAAACGACTAGCCCTCTATTGCAGTTTGTTGACTACCTTATGAAAAGACGAGGGTACACAAATACACCACAATCTTTTTGTTTCAACATATAAGTCCTCTTCCGAATGTGATCGGCTTTGGACAAAGTCGAGATAATACGACAATTCGGTTCACACTTCGTGTGATCGTCTATAGATACGAGATCGAGACAATACAACAACAAGGTCACTTTTGTGATTGACTATAGATACAAGATCGAGACGATACGACAACAAAGTGTGTACTTAATAATAGGTTTGGTAATAACCAAACTCTATAGGATCACTATCAAGTATTACGGAGTTAATGTACAAGTGTAATTTACTTTTAATTATAAAAACAATTATAATTGCGGAATAGAAAAGTAAATGACACATCAATATTTTATTAACGAGGAAACCGCAAATGCAAAAAAACCCTGGGACCTAGTCAAGTTTTGAATACTCTCGGAATTAAGCCTCTATACAAAATCTAATACCAACTTCGTATAGTTGAGACCAAGCAGACTACCCCTAGCTACTTAGTTCCCTCAGTATCCCTGCGCATTCGACTTCTAGAGTCACGCATGTGAATAACAAGTCCTTTGGATCGTATTCAAAACAGCAAAGGAAGAATATGTTTGGTATTCACTCTAATCAATCTTGCTACAAGATATAGATGAGTCGTTGACAAAGGATATTATGTTTAATCAAATAAACTCCGTTGTCTGGTTAGATCAATCTAACTATAACTACCGAAACAGACAAGTATAGATTTGCACTCAATCAATATAGATCTCAAATAGAAATATAGAGAATGTCGATCTCACGCAACTAATCAATTAGATCTATCAAAGATAAATCGATTCTAGTTGGATCCCGGTCGATCAGGGTTTGTGCACTAAATCCACAAGATACGAAAACTAATAAGAATTCTTCTTCGTCTTCAAATTTTCTATTGCCTTCAAATACTTACACAACACCGCTTGAATCTCTTGTGATCAATCATGCACAGAACGGAGTCTATTAAGAATGGATTATCACAAGATGTCTTTAGATCTAACAACAGTTCTAAAGATCCCGTCGATACTTTGATCTAGTCTATGTGAATCTTATATCAGAAGAGAAGATTCTCAAGAATAAACAAACTAGGTGCAATCAATGTTTCAACAACCGTTAGTAAATAAAATCAAATTGAAAACTAATAATACTGCAATTATTTAGTTTCCCACCAACGGTACTCGTAGAGCTTCTTGATCCCACAGAAGTCTTTAAACGAGTGGTCGTAAGAGATTTCACATAATTAGGATACTTTCCTCTCCGAATAGACGGCTCGACCAGAAACAACAAGAAATGAAGTTTGCCTGGCTCTTAGGATAGTTTGTTAGAAATGCAAACTTAAGTATTTATAAACCAAGGATGTTTGGACACCAAGGAATTTCCAAAACCGAAAATATTCTCAAGATATGCAATGAATGCCCAAATTTGGTTTTCCTAATTCCAATAAATGCTGGTCCAATATTTCTGAAATCTCTCAATAGAAAATCTCCAATTAGTAAATGCACATTACTAATTTTTATTCTCTAGAGCTATGCATTAATTGCTGGTAATTAAAGCATATAAAACCAAAAACCTTAATTAAAAGATTCTTAATTTATTTCGGTACAGGATCACTTTGACTACCAAGGAATATCTTTGAACAATAAATGATAAGAGTTACTGCTCATGGTCAAAGTATGTTGACATCTTTTTACTGCAAATCTTTATTTCATATTTACATGGATTTGCTTATTGGAATCGGTTCTACCACACTTCCAAACTAGTTTAGAATTGGTTTACCAGTATTCCAAGACTACTATGTGATTGGTCATACTAAATCACAATGGTTAGTTGTGATCGGTCCTACCAAGTCACATACATGGGTTCGGATCGGTTATACCAATCACTAGGATCGGTTCTACCTAAATATGGTATCTACTTGTGATCGGTCACACCAGTCACTAGGATCGGTTACACCAATTACAAGGATCGGTCACTGATAGGTGTTGAAAACACCCTATTTATTATCTATTGTTTATGCTTTCTTTTCTATTTTTCTTGTAAATTATGTATCTTACGCGTGTTTTGAGTTTTATAGGTAATCTGGAGTCATATGGAAGAAAAGAAGAAGAAACTATCCAAGTTGAGATAAAAAAGGGTGAAGTGATATTGGGAGCCTGGCCAAGGTTAAGGGATAGCAAGTTTTGTGTTTATAAAGAATTGTTAAAAGCACCCAAGAAGTTACTCCGGGCATCCATCTGGGGGTGGCTCTTATTTGGGGTGCATTAATCTGTCCCTTCCTTAGAAATTAGGTTTTCTTCTTTCAGTTCTTCCCCAAATGTTATTCTGCAGCGAGATTGTACCTGAGAACTTGCTTCCAATGAAACTGAATCGCGAGAAATGGGAGAAAGAATTTGTCTGTTGTTGAACTCAAGAAAGGAATTTAAGAGCAGATGTTGTTCGAATGGATTATTGTATGTTGAGATTTGAAACAGAGAATGGGTTATAGGAGTTGAAGCTTCTAGTAACAATGGATGATTGAGAAGATTCCAGTGAGACAGAGAAGTGATGATGGTTTGTGTTGAAGGGTTGAATGCAGTGATGTTGGTGGTTGATTTTGAAGCTCAGTTGGATACTAAAAAATGGAATTCAGAGATATTGGTAGTGCTGAAGACAAGAAGAGAAGGAAGAATTGGGCTGAGTATGGCATAGGGCAAGGAATGTGGTGCTATTGATACTATAGATGTATGTGTTAGGTTCTTAACAAGTGAAGAAAGAAAGGCCTGAAATTTTCCGGAAATCAGCCAGAAACAGAGGAGACTCTGTCCGATTGTCTGCTCCGGCGAGTCAACTCGTTACCGCCGATAACCGATCCAAACCTTAACTCAACGATCCAACTCGATTGAGTAAGACCAGTAAGACTAAGTCATTGCAGCTGACTCGACCGAATGCCCTTCTTTCTTGACCCTTTGACTAACGGTTGACCAAATTTGACCGTTAAATCTAACTTCGCCAGAACGAAATATTCTGTTACCGGAGAAGAATCTCAGGTGGTCGGCGGTGACTTTCCCGGCAGATTCCGGTGATACTAAGAATTTTTCCAGCGCTCCAAAATAACATAATTTTGTGTGGACTTTTCTAATGGGTATGAAGACTTGGATTTGGAATTGGATGTGGAATTTGATTTGAAATTGAATTTGGAAGAGAAGAACATGAATTTTACAAAGACAAGGACTTGGAGATTGAATGGGAAAGGGATCTTAATCTTAAGAAGATCGCAAGCAAATTGAATCCTTTGAATAGAGAAGTTCTCTACTTTTCTCTCTACACTTTTACAACTTTACACACACAACACTTGTGTTTTTGCTTGCTTTCACATCTTTTCTTCTTGTAATTATTTGTGTGAACTTAAAAATTCTTCTTTTAATTATTGGTGTGAATTTCAAAAACATGAGTATCTAATTTTCTTATTGATTGGGGATGAATTTCTAGTTTTTAACATGATTTGAGTTTTGTTTTAAATCTACTTGGAAGTTTTCACATGATTGTCGATTGTTTTTACTAGTATTAATGGTTATGCTTGATTGATAGGCCGTTTAGGTGGCCAACTAAATTGATTTGTTGATTAATCTAAAGCTAGTGGTGGTTAGGATATATGTAATTGTTGAATAATTCACTACACAAGTAGAAAACACAAGACCTTGCGGAGGGATTCCGTGGAGCAATTGTGTGTAAAAACAACGCTAGAAAGTGGACCGAGCGAACCGAGTCTAACAACTAGTATCAAACCAAAATTCAAAAATCATAATACGTTCATAGAATTACATCTTGTAAGCGAACCTCAAGGTGGTTCTTTTGAATAGAATCTGATAACTAAGCGAACATGTTACTCAGTGAAATAAGGAATTTTTGGGTTAGCTAAGAGAACCTGTTAACCTACGGTTGATGAAAATCCATGACTATTAAAAAGTAGAAAAGAACATAATTTGAATCATTGTTTTGCAACGAAGAACGAATCCTTGATCTAACTTCTCTTATTGATTTCAACTTACACTTTTGATTACTTTGTTTACTTTCTTTTGCAAACTTAAAACAAGAAAACCCCCCTTTTTGTGACAATCTTACAACTAAAAATCTCTTGCTCCTCGTGGGAACAAACTTGACTACACTGTATTACTTAGTAATTATGTGGAAAAATATTCACTAATTTGTTGTGGTTACGACACGCATCTGTCACACAACACTTATGATCGGTCACACCAATTACCAGAATCGGTCACACCAATTACAAGGATCAATCATACCATCTCATGGTGATTACTTAGGGTCGGTTACACCAATTACCAGGATCGGTCATACCAAATCATAAGTCTAGGTATTGTGATCGGTTATACCAAGATACATAACCTGAGTTAAGATTGGTTCTACCAACTCACATATATTGGTCATCAAAGAATATACAATTAATAGCCGGACCAATAAACCTATTGATTTCATTTTTGATTCATGAAAAAAGTTCATGAATGTACTTCCTTTAAACAAATGTAAAACATTGTTTCCTATGAAGAAATCTTACCATACACCCATTCACATAATCATAAAACTATATACAAGATTATGTCGATGTCATATCTACGAAGTTCAAAAGATAAGCGTTATACTTCGTAGTCTAATTCCTTAATACTATGATCATACTATTATGATCATGTCTCATCACTAGAGTATTATATACAATATGTACAATATATACATCTTCACAGTTATGTTTTCAATATAGCACGACTTGAAAGATACGTTAGGAATGAAACAGTTCAAGTCAATATTACTAACCTCAAGTGGAACGATGATGTCGTCGTTGTAGTTCGTTACTTCTTCACATTATTTAGGTCTTCGGAGTAATATTTGTATGTCTCAACATTCCTAGACTTTCTAGTCTAACCTAAACGAAGTTGACTCTAGTATTTAATCAAGCGACTTTAGATGAGTTTTGATACTAAAATATGACAACCAAACTTGACATACCAACGCTTGGTGAGTTGAACCGAGCTATGCTCTAACACCTTAGTTTGTGTTTGTACTTCCAACATTGTGTGAGTCCGTGATCCACAATGGTACAATAAGGACATGTAAGTTTGGAGATCATTTCAGGATTTGCATTAACATCTAAACAAAGAGTACCTAAAACATTAACAGAGTTTTCATTAGTATACGAAAAATCCATTACGTCCTGAAAAAGAGGGGGGTCTAAACACCACACCCAACGTTTCGTTTGGCAATCTGAATAGACAAACTCCAATATACTTTCAAGAGAATCAACTAGATAGTCAAACTCAATCTAGAGAAAAGTATATCAAAGAGTTTTATTTCTCTATCTCTCAATTAAATCCGCAATCAACAAATAGGAATTCGCGAGCCTGATTGAATATAAGAGAAATAACTTGAACGGTACCAAAGACTAGTGTTCAAGGATCAATCAATTTCAATCAACAACCAAAGGTTGGATTTCCTAATTGATCAATTAAACGTACAACCTGTGATATTTCAATTATATAACAAAATATAATGTGGAAAAGAAATAACACAGACACCAGAAGTTTTGTTAACGAGGAAACCACAAATGCAGAAAAACCCCGGGACCTAGTCCAGTTTTGAAGACCACACTGTATTAAGCCGCTACAGACATTAACCTACTACCAATGAACTTCGGACTGGAATGTAGTTGAACCCTAATCAATCTCACACTGATCCAAGGTACAGTCGTGCTCCTTACGTCTTTGATCTCAGCAGGATACTACGCACTTGATTCCCTTAGCTGATCTCACCCACAACCAGGAGTTGCTACGACCCAAAGTCGAAGACTTGATAAACAAATCTGTCTCACACAGAAAAGTCTATTGGAATAGATAAATTTGTCTCCCACAAAAATACCTATGAGTTTTGTTCCGTCTTTTGATAAATCAAGGTGAACATGAACCAATTGATATACCGTACTTATATTCCCGAAGAACAGCCTAAAAATATCAATCACCTCACAATAATCCCCATCAATTAACGAAACAAGATATTATGGAATCACAAACGATGAGACGAAGATGTTTGTGACTTTTTTTCAATCTTACCTATCGGAGATAAATCTCAAGCAAATCTTATCAAAGATAGTACTTAATCACGATAGTAAAAGTAAGATCAGAACACGCAACTACAGAGAAAATAATTGGGTCTGGCTTCACAATCCCAATGAAGTCTTTAAGTTGTTAACCTACAGGGTTTCGTGAAAAACCTAAGGTTAAAGGAAAATCAACTCTAGCTTATGCAACTAGTAACACACAGGAGGTGTGGGGATTAGGTTTCCCAGCTGCTAAAGTTCTACTTTATATAGTTTTCAAATCAGGGTTTGCAATCTAAGTTACCTTGGTAGCAAAGCATTCAATATTCACCGTTAGATGAAATCCTAATTAGACCCAAGCTAATATCTTTCAATAGTTAGATCGAACTTAGCTTGTTATACACAAATGAAATGTACCCTCATTTAGGTTTATGTAATGGTACCTAAACGTGTACACCATGTTGGCTCAACAGTAGTTAACCGAGGTTAGCTATATGAACACTCTCATATCAACCGTATTCATCTTAACCATAACTAGTTCAAATGACTCAAATGAAATTAGTTAAATAGTTGTTCAATTGCTATATTCTCATAGAAGTATACAAGAACACAATTGAAGCAAAATCGGTTTGATTCACTCGAATCAATTCATGAACAATATAGCCACGGTTTGCAAAGAATGTATAACAAAACCGATTTTAGAACTTTAATCATTCAAGTATGCAAACGGGTACGCATACTTGAAATAGCCGGACCAAGTTTGGTTTTCGCCAGTATGCGAACGGGTACGCATACCTCAAAAACCAGCAGAAAATTACGGACAAAAACCTACGCTAGTATGCGTATGGGTACGCGCACTTAGGTTCCCAGATTTCTCAAACCAACAGGTATGCATACGGGTATGCATACTATGGTTCCCGAACATGGATCACATATATGCAAGAGTGCACAACATGTTTATAATCCAATGTTGGTTAAGTGTTCTAAACTCTTATTTCAATCATTGAAACTTTCTTAGAGGGATACAATAGCCGTTTTCACACACTATTAGCATCAAAGCAATTTTCAAGTTATTGAAATAATCATAACGAAACATTCCTAGTCTACGCCAAATGATTGTATCACACAAACCATGTAAGATGTTACTCGGCAATTTTCACATGATCATCTTTTGACTTCCGTCAAGAATATAAGATGAACTTGGTTGAAGCGAAAGCTTACCAACACATATTTAAAGAAATATGTAAGCGAGTTAAACTCAGCTCGAAATCTCAAATGTGTATAATTGAAAACCATATAGTAATACGACTTATGTCTCGATATAGGAGATATAGTAGAAATAGACTTTCCAAGTGATATATGAGTTTTAGTGTCCACATACCTTTTGTTGATGAAGTTCCACAATAGTTCTTCGTCTTTATTTGATGAACACCGTGAAGTCTAATGCTCAACTACACAATCTATCCTAGTCCGAGACATCACTATAAGTAGACTAGAAATAAAGACTTATAGTTTTGATCAATAACATTGACAAACAAGTTTGAGATAGCAACGCTTGCGAGTTTGACCGAGCAGTGCTCTAACAATCTCCTCTTTTGTAAATTTCAGTGACAAAACTATCAATACATATGGTTACAAAATAAATAAACTTTGTAGCTTCTCATCCAAATACTTGATCTCCCTTGTTCTTCAACATTACTCGAAATCTTTATCACTTCCAAGTACTCCAATGATTCCAAATGTGTTCAACTCTGCATCATTGTTGTTGAAGATCCGTAGCTATAACAATGAGAAAACAGTTGCTCTCAATCATTGTTAAGTTATACAGTGTCATAGTATCATTATACAGCATCAAAGTCCAATTGTATCACAACTTTGACAACAATACTATAGTGATATGTATCACTCCCCTTTAGTCAATACTTCATCTTAACATGAAACCCCCCCCCCCCTACATAATGATCCGTAAACCATATGTATTTGTACTGTGAACTACACATTAATTCTCCCCCTTTTTGTCAATAAAAATTTGCAAAGGTACGAAAACTAGTGAGATCCTCATGAAATTTTCATAGAGATACTTCATGACCAAAAGAGAACAACATACCAACTTGTTTCGATGATTTCACATAGTCGAAACTTAGTTTATTCATAAAGGAGTTTAGAAAGATACAAGATAACTCCTACAATATTCCACAGCCGCATTCCCCACAAAGATTTGGCAATTAAACACAAGTTCAATTAAGAACTCTCCCCCATAAAATGTCATTCCCGAAAGAAAACAAGAGCGACCTTACTTTCACAAGAAAAGAAGGAATTCTTTGGACATTAACAAATCACATGAAAACATGAATTTGTATCCAAGCACAGTTGAATTAACCACAAGGAAAATGATCAATTCAATTGGCCATGCTCAGCATAAGAGAACTTACGGAGCAACACAGTATATACACAAGATGTGGATCAGGGAAGGACCAATACTGCGGAATAATCAAAGATTCATTCTATTTTTCATAATTATTTGCACAATGACATATAATAGACTTAATCTTTGTAAACAAAAGTTCATCCTTTCTTCCATCAATATGTGCATAATGACATAAAAGGCTTAACTTTTGTAGTCAAAAGTTCATTCTATCTTTTATCAATACTTTCATACCGACATATAATAGAGTTAACTTTTGAACAAGTATGGGACAGTCAAGGTTCACGGACGTAAACAACAAATCCCATAACACTTAGCAATATATAAACCATAAAGATTAATACTGCAAAAATCATCTTCCAAATAAAATTTAGAATTTAAATAAATAAATCTAAAAACATTGCAAGATGAAAACGTTGGCAATAGATATGTGTACTCACAGTAATGGCTATTCCAAACCCTAGTTATCCTTCTTAAAATACAAGAATAAATTCTCATAAGAAGTTTCCTAGACAATAAACAAGAGAACAAAAAAACAACCCTAAAAAAAAAACGGATCACAAGCAAAGATCAGCGTTTACATAGGGAAGCTTCACGAGATTCAAGACCTTCAAGCTTGTGACAGATGGTATCGACTGCATCTTTGGACAAGATATTCTTCTTGAGACGATCTTTAACATGCGTTTTCATGAGAGCAGGGTCGGAGTTAACCTTTTTCAACTCAGTTCTTAACATATCAAGGTTTTTTAGGGTATCTACAAGAAGCAGTTTTGCATCGTTAAACTGGCTGATAAAATCTTGAACAACTTCAGCAGAAATCTCTTCATCATCCTCAATGTCTGAATTATCAGGAGATTGAGTAGAGGTGTCATTAACTTATGCAAGAGTTATTTTCTCCTCTTCATCGAAACCACAACCTTTATCAAGAAAACCTTTTGCAAAGTTACAAGATCCTGAAAGAGGTGTCATTCTTGACAGAAAAAAATATAACCTGGAGTAAACGTACCCAAGCAACAGGTTTTGGTATTTAAATAGTTTCTCAAGGAGCCAGAGTTTAGGGTTTCCAAAGTTAGTCCGTGACAAGTAACGTGGGTACCCGTACGAACACGAACTTGACCCATAGCCAGAAAATACCCAAGAGTGAACAATGACAACAGGAAAACATTTTGTTCAACAATGTTTTTCTACGTGACAAATTTTAAAAACTCTATCTCAATAAATTTTACATTCTCATCAGAGAAAAATTTAGAGCATGAGAGTAGCATTTTGACAAACCAAAATTTCAAGAAGAAATTAAAAATCAAAACCTTCGTTAATACAAAATACAAATACTTATGCAAAAAGATAATCCGGCTAGGAACGATAAGAAAATAGCCAGAGAATCAGGAAACACTTTTCCATCAAGTATACCTGACCATATCTCACCCAACCAGGATTTTTGTGAGTGAGATTTCAACCTTGTGATTAATAAGCACAAGTATGAGCCTTGAGCTCATCAAATGAACGTTGTTTTCGGTTAAGCCTCTTTCTCCTGATCTTTGGAAGAAAACCGTTATGATGTGAAAAGTTATCGTAAAACTTACTATCATCAAAATACGACGCAAAGTTTTTGTTCTTACCTGAATAAATTTGACTAGGAGGAATTGACAGCCTGTTAATAATCTCTTTATAACCTTCAATTATCATTTTTAGGTTGTCTTCCATATCTCCATTTTTGCTTCCTTCTTCTGGTACCTTTTTCACATCATGAACAACATTATCTCTCCTTTTAATAGAAGAATATCCTTGAGTTCTCCTTCGACGAAATGGTTTAGGAAGACTGTTTCGTATTTGAACATTTGAGGAGCACATCGAACTGACTTTCCTGGTAGGGTACACAAGGTGAGTACTAAAACTAATTGGTCTAGACATACGAATGTCAGTTACACCTTTGAGAATCAGATCTAAGGTGTGTTGAAGACGATCAATAGAATTGTCAATCAACCTAGATTTCCTCTTTTGTTCACCATGTCTTTTTGAATCACAAAAGAGACACACTTTCTGATCACATGAGTGATTAGAGAGAACAGTCTTAATACCATCGTTGGGAGATATCTTCCTTCCAAGTGATGTGGATATTCCTTGATTAGAGGAAGACACGGCCATATCATTTTCAACAGGAAGAGATTTTGATTTTGCTTCTGGAACAGAATTTTTTCCAGTTAACTCAGAAATAGTTGGTAAGGTGGACTCCTTGGAACATTCTTGAATAGAGAGTTTACTCAAAAGAAGTTCAGTTTCCAAAGCATCCTCTTTGAGTTTTTTCTCAAACAGAGTTCATGAAGAATAGACTGAGGCGTTTTCCTCTTGAAGGACCTTTAGAAGAGAGTCACGCTCATTTACCATACCAACAAGATCATTGACTTTGTGTTTCAACCGATTGACATTATCAGCCTGGATTCTAACAAGTTTTAGAATCACTGCACTCTCTTTCGCTGCTTCCCTTTCAACTTCGGAGTTAGACTTGTCAGTAAGGAAATCCGGGTAACACTTGTCAATGGAAGTCTGTTTCGTTGGAACACAAGGTTCGTCTATTTTCGAGATTGACAAATCTTTCTCTTCAATAGATTTCATAGAAACGGAACTTTTGTTTCTGGTGATGCGTTTATAAGAGATAGCACTTCTGTCCATATTCAGATTGCTACAAACACAGACTTATGAGATCTTTCATGTGTTTGCCTGCTCTGATACCAATTAAAAAAACGGGGGTCTAACAACCACACCCAACGTTTCATTTGGCAATCTGAATAGACAAACTCTAATATACTTTCAAGAGAATCAACTAGACAGTCAGACTCAATCTAGAGAAAAGTATATCAAAGAGTTTTATATCTCTATCTCTCAATTCAATCCGCAATCAACAAATATGAATTTGCGAGCCTGATTGAATATAAGAGAAATAACTTGAACGGTACCAAAGACTAGTGTTCAAGGATCAATCAATTTCAATAACCAACCAAAGGTTGGATTTCCCAATTGATCGATTCAACGCACAACCTGTGATATTTCAATTATATAACAAAATATATTGCGGAAAAGAAATAACAAAGACACCAGAAGTTTTGTTAACGAGGAAACCGCAAATGCAGAAAAACCCCGGGACCTAGTCAAATTTTGAACACCACACTGTATTAATCCGTTACAGACACTAGCCTACTACCAATGAACTTCGGACTGAAATGTAGTTGAACCCTAATCAATCTCATACTGATTCAAGGTACAGTCGTGTTCCTTACGTCTCTGATCCCAGCAAGATACTACGCACTTGATTCCCTTAGCTGATCTCACCCACAACCAAGAGTTGCTACGACCCAAAGTCGAAGACTTGATAAACAAATCTGTCTCACACAGAAAAGTCTATAGGAATTGATAAATCTTTCTCCCAAAGAAACACCTACGAGTTTTATTCCGTCTTTTGATAAATCAAGGTGAACATGAACCAATTGATATACCAGACTTATATTCCCAAAGAACAACCTAGAAATATCAATCACCTCAAAATAATCCCAATCGATTAAAGAAACAAGATATTATGGAATCACAAACGATGAGACGAAGATGTTTGTGACTTCTTTTCAATCTTACCTATCGGAGATAAATCTCAAGCAAATCTTATCAAAGATAGTACTTAATTATGGTAGTAAAAGTAAGATAAGAACACACAACTACAGAGAAAATAGTTGGGTCTGGCTTCACAATCCCAATTAAGTCTTTAAGTCGTTAACCTACAGGGTTTCATGAAAAACCTAAGGTTAAAGGAGAATTGACTCTAGCTTATTCAATTAGTAACACATAGGAGGTGTGGGGATTAGGTTTTCCAGTTGCTAGAGTTCTCTTTTATATAGTTTTCAAATCAGGTTTTGCAATCTAAGTTACCTTGGTAACAAAGCATTCAATATTCACCGTTTAGATGAAATCCTGATTAGACTCAAGCTAATATCTTTCAACTGTTAGATCGAACTTAGCTTGTTATACACAAATTTAGGTTTATGTAACGGTACCTAAACGTGTACACCATGTTGGCTCAACAGTAGTTAACCGAGGTTAGCTATATGAACACTCTCATATCAACCTTATTCATCTTAACCATAACTAGTTCAAATGACTCAAATGAAATTAGTTAAATAGTTGTTCAACTACTATATTCTCATAGAAGTATACAAGAACACAATTGAAGCAAAATCGGTTTGATTCACTCGAATCAATTCATGAACAATATAGCCACGGTTTGCAAAGAAAGCATTCCTTATTATATAAATGTATTTGTTCATAACAAAACCAATTTTAGAACTTTAACCATTCAAGTATACAAATACGTACGCATACTTGAAATAGCCGGACCAAGTTTGGTTTTCTCCAGTATGCGAACGGGTACGCATAACTCCAAACCCAGCAGAAAATTCCGGAAAAAACCCTACGCCAGTATGCGTACTGGTACGCGCACTTAGGTTCCCGGACTTCTCAAACCAACAGGTACGCATACGGGTATGCCTACTATGGTTCCCTGACATGGATCACATATATGAAAGAGTGCACAACATGTTTATAATCCAATGTTGGTTAAGTGTTCTAAACTCTTATTTCAATCATTGAAACTTTCTTAGAGGATGACAATAGCCGTTTTCACACACTATTAGCATCAAAGCATTTTTCAAGTTATTGAAATAATCATAACGAAACATTCCTAGTCTACACCAAATGATTGTATCACACAAACCATGTAAGATGTTACTCGGCAATTTTCACATGATCATCTTTTGACTTTCGTCAAGAATATAAGATGAACTTGGTTGAAGCGAAATCTTACCAACACATATTTCGAGAAATATGTAAGCGAGTAACTCAGCTCGAAATCTCAAATGTGTTTACTACACCAAAACAACAATTTTGTGGCGTTTATAAACGTTGCGCATAATTTGTGCAACGGAAATAACCGTTGGTAAAACGGCGTTGCGCATCCGTTGCAAAATTAATTTTTACAATGTTTATATACGTTGCACAATTGATTGCGCAACGGTTTATTTTTCTTATTTGTGCAACGTATATTTCAATTTGTGCAACGGTTATTATTTACAGAATAACACTTTTGTGGGGCCAATTTTTATTTTCTGTCAACGTTTTATTATTTTGTTGCAGTTATATCCGTTGCTCATTTCAGGTAATTTGTGCAACAGATAAATTTCCTACGTTTATATCCGCTGCAAAACAATTTTCAGGTTAAAAAAAGAGTTACCGCCGGCCTAAATTCCGGCAGATTTCTGCTCCTGAATTACAATTGATCAAGAACAATTATTGATCATCACTATCCATCAAGAACGATTCATACACCAACAGAGTAGCTAGATAGATGAACCATAAACCCATACAATATTAAACAACTTATGAAAATCCCAAATGTTATAAACATAAGTTTCTGAATTTGAAACTATGAAACCCTAACCTTCTGTTGTTAGATTCTGAGAAGTATTTTATGAATTTTATATCCATGCCATATCCATGTCAAACATATGGAAATTCAGATGTTCGTGGAGAAAGTGAAACTGTTTTACCTGCTACCATCTTTGGCTACATATGGGAATTATGAACCTTTAAGCTTTGCGCAGGCACATTTCCTTCAATCGATACAAACTCCTTTGCAGTTTCATCCAAGTAGGTCTGAGTGGGAAATTTCACGCTTGCAGAAGCTTGGGAAGTGGTGAGCTACAATTAGAAGAAGCTAGCACTTTATTCAGTGTCATACAGAAATAACCATTACACTCCAATAGCCATCCATGGACAAACTGAAATCCAAAGATGGATGCGCATTTGATATTACCTGTAGGAGCAACAGGTGGATCATCGACCATATTGGTTGCTGGAATCAGAATGTTCTCTTGGCCTCCTGCGAATATCATTACAGACCAACCTACGGAAACAGTAAACTTCATGTTACTAAAGTTGTGTCAGATAAAGTGCAGTAAAATTGTAGTCTAATTGATACTAGCACATACCCGCGTATATCATCTGCGCATTTAGGAGCTTGAGCTCTAGTAAATTCAGACTTACCTGAAAGGATGATTCGTCTTCAGAAATCTTCGGAAATTTCTGTACACAATCTTGTGGGAGTGAGGTAACCAGTTACTTTCCGTCTCATCTGCACAACCAGGACACGCTTTGTAACCATGAACTACGCACCCAGAAAGATTTCCATATGCAAGTAAATCATGAATACCCCACATAAGAATTGCTCTCAACTTGAATGTCTCTATTAAACGCATGTCGAAAGCATCAACACCCTCCCAAAGTTCTGTTAAGTTCTCTATCAATACTTGAAGAAAAATGCAAAAGTCTTGACCCGGCGCCTTTGGTCCTAGTATTAGCAGTGATAAGATCTGAAACTCTTCCTTCATACATAGCGATGGTGGAAAATTGTAAGGAACCAATATAACTGGCCTGCAGCTGTAACCGGTAGATTGGATGCCGCGAGGATTAAAACCAAATGTCGAGATTCCAAGCCACACATTTCGCGCTTCACTTGCGAAATCAGGGAACCTTGTCTTCATGTTCTGCCACTGCAAGGAGTCTACTGGATGGTGCATATAGTCATAAAAAGCTTCTGCTCGATCATGCCACGTCATATCTTCAGAAATCCAAGGTATGGTATAAAATTTCTTAAGTTTTTCTGGTAGTGGAAAATGTCTCAATACTTTCTCGGGCTCTTTTGTTACCTTTAATATTCCATCTTTCCCCTGTTTGACTTTGTACCTTGATGCTCCACAAGTCGGACACTCTACCACATTCTCATGTTCTTTACGGAACATCACACAATGGTTAACACAAACATGTATATTTTCAGCCTTCATTCCAAGATCTTGCAACATCTGTTTCATTACGGGGTATTTTGCAGGGAAAGTATTTCCTTCTGGAAACCATTTTCTGAGTAATCCCAACAAGTGAGTAACACTATTACCAGACCATATTCTTTAAATGATGCAGTTCGATGATGACAGAAAGTGTTGTCTCGCCATTCTCACATGCTGGATATATCTTCTCTTTTGCTAACTTTTTGTACTTATCGTGTTTCTTACCAAGGTTAGGCTCTTGAGTAAATGGATGTTGAGAATCATCTACATTGACATGGTTCCCTTCAAAAATCCCGAATGCATTATCAACAAAATCGTGTAACCTGCACCCATTATCTATTCTGTCCTCTTCAATGTGTTCCTCTACAGGCTCCACTGGTGTTTCTTCTTGAACCAACTGCTCTACACTTGCGACAACTACTTTCAATGCTGGTGTAGACTTCTCTCCGTGCAGTGACCAAAGAACATATGATTGAAGCATACCATTCACTTTCAAATCATGCCTCACTTGTTCAAACTTCTTAGGTTTTGAATTCCGACAAACACGACAAGGACAGGGACAATACATTGAATCTCTAAGTCTATTCTTATATGCAAATGCAATAAAAGCATCTACTCCTGTTCTAAATGCATGACTAAACCTGTCTTCATACATCCAACTTTTCCCAGACATTGTACAACACTAACAAAACCAGATTATAAAATAAAATAGCAAACTGAAAAAATTACAGAATAATAGAAAACCTAACAAACCTCTCTCTGCGAACGTAACAGTCGCGCTCAATACGTCGGTACCTTATAAGTAAAAAGCCAACAAATAAGAAAAGTAAGAAGTTGAACAATTCAATACAAAGGATACAAAAAGCATACAACATTTTGAGTGCGACTAAAACAAGTAGAAACAATACATTCAAATTTATGTAGTCAACAAACCTCTTATCTATGATGGACAACAAACAAGCTCAATACGTCAACAACCCTGCATCAATACAAAAACACCATACTTCAGAAATAAAGCTTAATCATACTTTAGAAATAAATCTTAAGATTAATCATTTTTAACTCATCCAAAGTCATTAAGTAAAAATTTAACACAACTAGTCTAAAGCAAGCAATAAGCAAACCATATGACATAGTACAACTAGTCTAAAGCAAGCAATAAGCAAACCATGACAGAGTACAAATGGTTTAAAGTAAGCAATACGCAAACTAGTCTAAAGCAAGCAATAAGAAAACTAGTCTAAAGCAAGCAAATAAGCAAACCATGACAGAGTACAACTGGTCTAAAGCAATCAATAAGCAAACCATGACAGAGTTGGTGCTAATTAACACAATTTCATAGATGCCGTGTTCGTTAACTTTTATAAATCACCCAACCCAACTACAAAATATGGATTGTGGAGATCCCAGAAACATTAACCACATAAATTCAACACCAAAGAAAACAAAAGAAAAAGATGACACAAAAATAAATAACTCCCATAAATTAAACAGTGGGTTCAGTTCATGTTAGTAAGACACTTTGAATGTTAGCTCCACAGACCTACGTTAATGAGAGAAAATCAGCTTAGATATATTCAACATTGTGGGTAGGACATATCTGAGGGATACACAAACTTAAAATCCTACAATTTCCTACTATAGCAGCACCAGAAAACCAATATTGATTCCTCGCTGCTGCAAGATCATGTTGCATAGGTATCACTCTAACAAGCGCAACTGCGATCCAGTTTTACTCTAAACAGGGATAAGTCACATGAAAATGCACAATCAGGATGGCATGCTTCTCACTTAGATATGATACAATAATGCAAGCAGGCATGCATGACAAGTTACAGCAATGCCCGAAAACAAATTGATAAGTGAACGCAATTATGTAACACTGTAGTAGACAATTCATGATAAGTTACAACATAGATTTCACAGTAGTATAGATTTACATAACCTATACCAAATGAAGTAAAATCAGCAATAATCGCACACACCCAATACTAATTGCTAAGAATCTTAAGCTTAATCATTTTGCCAAATGCTAGCATCAAAAGGAAATAATAGCTTAGAATCAGCTGGAAGTCGATTGTTAAGCTAAGCATTTACTCAAGCATCTGAAATCTACCTAAATGAAAAATGAAGAAGAAAAAAAGCAAAACCCAGATTTTATTTTCTTTCAGATAAGAGTTCTAACACATAAATACTTGAATCTAGTTTACAGAACCTCTACCAAATGAAGCAAAATCACTACAAACACCTTGGAAAGCATCAGATTACTTCAGAGACTCTACACAAAAACTAAAACTCTAGATGACTCAAAACCCAAAAGCTCTACACACAACTGAGTCATTTATAAAAACTTTATCTTCAACTGAAACAAAATATACCCAATACTTCAAATCTACATATTACAATAAAAAAAAAACACCACAATCAAAAGCCCTAACTGATTCAGATACTAGCTAGCTCACAATCAAAAACCCTAACTCTATCAAATTATTTCAGACAATAATTAAATTAACAACAAACTAATTTATACCTGATGGTAATTCACCAAAATCAGAGGTTGAATGATTTTATTTTTGATTCCAGGGAAAAAAATTAGGTTTAGATTTGATTTCGGATTTTGATGGGTTTTGATTAGCTTCCAGATTTGTTGAAAGGAGGGTTTTAATCTAGAGAAGAGCTACGAAATCTGTTGAAGAAGAAGAAGATGAGAAACGTTTCTCTCCTCTTTCGATGAAAACTGAAACCTAGAGAAGAACTTCTCTTCTTCTTCTTTGATGAAAATAAGGTGATGAAAATAAGGTAAAGAGAGAGAAAGGGAGATATAAAAGTGAGTGAAATAAATAAGTGAGTGGAGTTTAACTGAAAATAAGAAGAAAAAAAAAAGCTATTAATGTGTCTGAATTTTCTTAGATGGGTATTAAATGTGTTTAGTTGATGAAATTAGAGGGAAATAATGGAGGGAAAGTTTTGCTAATTTTAAGTTTGGGAGGGAGAATGAATTGGATGAAAAATTGAGAGGGAAAAAATTGAGGGAATCCAATTTTAGTCTTTTAAAAAAAATAATCAGAAAATTAATTAATAAATAAAAATAAACTACTAAAAGCCCATGAATATACTATGAATTACAAAAAAACCAAATGGTGTACAACGGATATAGGCGTGGAACATACATTGCACCACTAGTTTATTTTAGTAAATGGAAAATAAATAGTTTGTGCAACGGATAAACTAGTGCGCAACGGATATTAACGTTGTTAACTGTGCAACTTCTATATCCGTTGCGCACCTCCGAAAATGAAGCGTTGCTAAAACCAGGATTTGGTGTAGTATAATTGAAAACCATATAGTAATACGACTTATGTCTCAATATAGGAGATATAGTAGAAATAGACTTTCCAAGTGATAGATGGGTTTTAGTCTCCACATACCTTTTGTTGATGAAGTTCCACAAGCTCGTCTTAGTAGTTCTTTTTCTTCATTTGATGAACGCCATGAAGTCTAATTCTCAACTACACAATCTATCCTAGTCCGAGACATCACTATAAGTAGACTAGAAATCAAGACTTATAGTTTTGATCATTAACATTGACAAACAAGCTTGAGATAGCAACGCTTGCGAGTTCGACCGAGCAGTGCTCTAACACGTCCTCTAATGATTTTGATGAAGAGTCATCAACTAAATTATCAAGATTGATATGAGTATTGCTACATTCATCAAAATTGATATTTTCACCCAAGAGGGATACACTTGATCTATCATCCTCTTCGGAATCATAATGATCAGATGTTTCATCAAGCGTTGCAGCAAGACTCTTGTTGCCAGTGTATTTTATCCGATTTGGGAACTCATTGGCAAAGTGACCGAACCCTTTACACTTGTAGCACTATGGCATATCCTCGTCTTCAGAATCGTTTGTGTCTTTGTTTTTCACGGGAACACGATTATGTGGCTTTGCTAACATGGGAGGTTTTTCTCTAGTGAATCGTTTATTCCCCTTCATAAGAAGTTCTCTAAACTGTCTTGTGATTAATGAGACTGAGTTATCAAGATCTTCATCTGAAAAATCAGGATCAACAAGATTGTTCTACATGAAACTAGTCTCGTAATCGATTACAATTAAGAGGACTTATCTACGTAGATTAAATACGTACAAACCTGTGTAAATCCAATTATAAAGATAAATAATATAATACGGAAAAGGAAAAACACAAGAAAACAAAATTTTTGTTAAAGAGGAAACCACAATAGCAGAAAAACCCTGGGACCTCGTCCAGATTGAACACCATACTGTATTAAGCCGCTACAGACACTAGCATACTATCAGACTTCGGACTGGAATGTAGTTGAGACCGAATCCACCCTCCAAGCAATTCAGTTACAGTCGCGCTCCTTATGTCTCTTGAACCTCGCAAGGTTCCAAGAACTAGATTCCCTTAGCTGACGTCCTTTACATCCTAAGAGTTGCTTCAGCCGAAGTGAAAAACTTTTGATACCAATCTGCCTCTAACAGATAAGCCTATTTTATTTCCATTTAGATTAAGGATCAAAGTGTGGAAATTTGTTTGCAATAGCAGACTATCAAACCTCACAAATCCGGAACTTTCAACTCCTGAAGAGTAGCCTAGATTCTTAACCACCTCTCAAGAACAATCGTCGAAAGATCGATTAAGATCAGTCTTTAGGTATCTATATTTAGGAATCACAAAGTTTGAGACGAAGAGAACTTTGTGACTATTATTTATCTCGCCTGAAAGAGATTACGAAAACCCCGATAACAGAAAAGAAAGATCAGGATTCACGAACTATCAAGGTAAAGATAGTCGGGCCTGGTTTCACGAATCCCCAAGCGAAGTCTTTTTAGTCGTAGATCTAAAAGGTCAATAGAGCGACTCTAGAATCAACTAGGACACAAAGTGTCAGGGATTGATTTTCCTAGTTCAATTTATAGTTTTCAAATACCAGGGTTAGCTTAGAATTCAAGCTAAGATAACTTGAGAATCAAGCAAACAAAATAGGTCTTCAAACTACAATAGAAGACTATACACATAGGTTCGGTTTCACCAAGTTTAGTAACCATATATAATGACAGTTCGGTTTGGCAAGTTAGATGAAAAAACTAAAAGCTACTTGATGTTCGTGAACCGAGTTCGCCAACCCTACTAGACTCCGAAACTCAGTTGACCATAGTTCGTGAACTGGGTTCGCCAACTGCTAGCCAATTAATCCAACCTTTAAAATTCAGTTCACCAAGGTTCGCCAACCAGGTTCGTGAACTGTTCCCAACTAAACTTCAGGTTTGGAACGGGTTCGCCAACCTTCCTGTATTTCTGAATCTCAGATATCTATGGTTTGCAAACTGAGTTCGCCAACCTACCCTGAGTAGAAATTCAGTAAGTTCATATGTCTCTCTTTTGATGATTGAAACATTCCCAAGTGATATAATCATGCAGTTGCATAGGAAATTTTTAATTGATCCACAAATTAATTCATAAAACTAATATTGTTAAGGACCTTTGAACATCCAATCGCTAAATCATATTTCGAGATTTTCACAAGACAAGCTTGACTCGAAACATCTTCTTTGTTAATCTACTATAAGTCATATAACATAGTCTCAATAGATAGAATGATGGTATAGTGAGTAAAATAGAATGGTTCAGTCTTCACACACTTGATACAAAAGTTCTCCAAAATATCTTCGTCGATTTTCAGTTTTCAATGGTGATCTCTGATACTCAACTACAATTTTAATCTATCCCAAACTTGACTTAGTAGACTAGAAATCAAGATATAGTTTTGATCACCTAGCATTGACAACATGCTTGAGATAGCAAAACTTATGGGTTCAACCAAGAAATTCTCTAACACATCCGATCAAGTTTGTGCATGAAGCAAATCACAAAGATACGAAACCAATAAGAAAAATCTTGTTGTCTTCAAATCTCCAATAGTTTTTTGTACTTACAAAATAACACATGATTCCGACATATGATCGATCACGCACATAACAGAGTCTATTAACAATGGATGATCATAAGTCAATGTCAGATCTAAAGACAGATCTGAACTACCGTTAATCTCTTGATCTAGTTTGAGTGACCTTATCTCAGAAGAGAAGGCTCTCAAGAATAATCAATGTAGGTGCAATCAAGAGCTAACAAACTGTTACTCAATCAAATCAATAATTGAAAACTAAAATAACAATGCAATTCTAATTTCCCACCAACGGTACTAGTAGAAGCTTCTTGATCCCAAAGAAGACTTTATACTAGCGGACGTAAGAGATTTCACCTAATTAGGTTACTCTCCTCTACAAGATAGTATTACGAGAATACTGTTAGTCGTCTACATCAATATTATTAAGATATGAAATAAAGCACCTAAATTCTGTTTTGTCTAATTCCAACCAATATCCGGCTGTATAACCGAAATCTTCGTTGACAACTCAATATTAGTTAGCACTTAACTAATATATCTTTTTAGAGATATGTTTTGATTGTTGATAAAACAAAACATATTAATTTTGAAAACCTAAAAAGTATTCTCTACTATTTTGGTTTGGGATCTCATCTTGGGTATCAATGAATATCTTTGAACAATTAAGAAATGAAATTTCAGCAGATGTTCAAATTACTCATTATGTCGACAACTTGAACTTTCCTATTTTGCAAACCCAATTTCCAATTCACACAAACCCTAAAGTGTACGTGACTTAGAGGAATCAGTTTTGCATATTGGGATCGGTTCTACCGTGATTCCTAAAACAAGTTAAGATCGGTTCTACCTTGACTCCCAATATAGGTAGGGATATGTTCTACCTTGACTCCCAACATAAGATAGGATCAGTTATACCTTGATTCCCTATATAGGTTAGGATCGGTCCAACCTTAAGATATTCAATAAAAACTGGACCTTCAATCCTCTTGATTTCCATTCGACTACGAAACAAGTTCGTATGTCTACTTCCTTAAACTCATATAATTAAACATAGTTTTCTAGGCATGAAATCAAACCTATGTTCACTACATAATCTAGTAACGAGTTACAAATATTATGTTGATGTCGCAATTACGAAATTCAAAAGATAAGCATTATACTTTGTAATTCAACATACCAATATAAAGCACTCATCACTATTGATATATTGTTCCTTAACACTTTGATCACAATATGATGATCAAGTATATTATAATAGAGTTTCATGTATATAACTTCACATGTTACGCTTGCAATCAGAAACGACTTGAAAGCTTATGATATAGAAATGAAAACAAGTCAAGTCATGTATTACTAACCTCAAGTTGAAGGATGATGTCATCGTTCATGTCGATACGTCTTCGGAATCTTCATGTTTTCGAAGTAATACTTGTATGTCTCAACATTTCTAAACTTCCTAGTCTAACCTAACGAAGTTGACTCTAGTAATCTAATCAAGCGACTTATGAGTTTTGATACTAAATATGACAACGCAACCTTGATATACCAATGCTTGGTGGGTTCAACAGCGCAATGCTCTAATAATCCCCCCTTTGTCAATTACAATGACAAAACTCTATTACATATAAAGAATACACGAATTAAAAGATAAAACTATTATATTACATAAGATTCTCTTAACTCATTCTTCATACGCTTGATTCCAAGTTTCCACAGATCATAACCTGTACGTATTCAAAAATAAATGTTGTTGTTGACGCATTTGAATAACAAAAGCTTTACTCCCCCTAAAGGAAAGCTAGGCAGATATTCAATCCGAACGTATTTGTTATTCCTCTTTTATAGTATAAAATACTACACAGCAAAATGATATGTTTCTCCCCCTTAGTCCATTCTTTACTCTCTTGTTAGATATATACTTTTCAGCATATATATCATTTCTCAGTGATTGTAAATCACCCGTATATTCCATATATTTCTCCCCTTTTTGTCACAAAAATGACAACGACATGAAAAAATACAAGAGCAAACCGAAAGGATCTTACAATTTCATAAGAACTTACACAACATATTAGAGTTAAGCACGAAGGTCTAACATACTATTTTAGATAAGCAACACTAAAACCGAAACTAGCTAAGTAAATTTTTTTAGCATCTTATCAAGTAAACAATTGCCCAAAGCAATTTTCCCTTTTATTTGATAAGTCAGAAAAAGAATATGAATTAACCCCACTGCTTATCAGGATCCAATTATTCATAAATAATTGTACCTCATTTAGACAAGACAAAACTAGGATAACTAGTTTTCTTATCAAGGATCTGGTTGGAATGGAACAATCGTACCTTGTTTTGATAAGCCTAAACTAAGATCAGAATTGATTCAATTTTTCTTTTCAGGAATCAATTGGACCAAAACAATTAAACCTCCTATTTCATTAAGCAAAAGCAAGAATAAGCAATTTAAATTATCTTTTCTTAACAGGAAAACGATTAACAAACATAAATAAATCGTTACCTTACTCTTCGATATGATAAACTAAGATCCGAATCGATCAAGTTTTCGTATCAGGAAAGATTATCAAAATAATTCTTCCCTCAGTTTCCACAACCACTCTCCCCACAAAGATATGACGTTTAAGCACCAGTTCAATATACAACTCTCCCCCTATGAGTTGTTATTCCCTGCAAGACAAAAGAATAACAAACAAAACAACCTTTACCAGAAAAAGGTCGACAAAGTCTTAGCTGTTACGTTGATAATATAAGATACTTAGACCAAAAATTCATATGTATACTACATACACAATTTATGAAACATAAATCGATAATAATATAATTGTGACTTCACACATGACTTTATTCATATCTACTTATGATCTTTTGATTAAAGCATCCTGCTTGGTTAGATCCGAAACCTTCTTAAATCAAATAGTCACAACATCATAAGAGATACACATAATATGGGATCGGAAATATTAAGGTTTGATCAAAACCAAAATAATATACCAGAAATCTACTTATGATCTTTTGATTAAACCAGGGTTTGAAAAACCTGGGTTCCAAGTATTTCGATATACCAGAATAGATTAGTATTTACTTGATACCTAAATCGGGTGGAGTTAAGTACGAAAATAAAAAATTAGTGAAGATTTTCCAGCAACTTATATTCCCAGAAAGTCTGAAAATAAAAGATATCTCTCTATATATTATGAACTTTCCTATTCTCTCAAAGCTTGAAACGATATTATCAAGGAAATGAATAATAAAGGATGCCAAACTTAAGAAATCAGGAAATAACTCAGAATATTCATGATATAGTCCGATCCTTAAGGATTTTATAGAAAATCTTAATATATTCCTTTTGTGCTCTTTGAAAGATTCCTCCTTTATTTGATGAGCACCATAAGAGGAAGTTTCACACAACAATGCTAGTTGTTGGAATGAGTTTTTAATCGCTCAACATAAAAGGAACATGTTCTTTCGTAGTTATCAACAAACTTTACAAGAGTCGATTGATGTTTATTGATATCCCTTTTTCTGGATCGAATCCTTGTGGTTGTTTCACAACATCACAAGTCATTACTTAAAGGATCTGATTTAACTGACAAGTCTATTTGAAAAGGAACAGAGTCGTAAGTGTGATTTGTAACCCTTGATCATTAAGTAGAGTATTACTCTTTAGTTGACCTTGATTTTTTTTTTTGGATTTCGAAGACAACATCTGAGGAAATTGTTTAACAAAATTGTTCGAATTTGATACACGATCAATGACAAACTATATGAATTAAAGTAACTAGTTTGCTTGTCTTTACGCCGATTTTTGTATCTCCTAGAACAGTAATCCTTTTTGCTACAGTTGTTGGAAACTGATTTAAGCAACTAAATAACAGTCAATGGATTAGATTCTAAAACAATTTTCTTATGATTCTTACAGGTGATAAGTCTGTTTGAATCTAGATGTTGATCATTAGTCAAGAAATCAGTAACACTATAATCATACAAGCTTGTCTTAGATCTACATGCCTTGACTAACAACTCTTCAAGTTGTCCGATTCTTGAGTGAGCATCAGATAACTTATATTCAGATTCAAGAAGGTGGAGTTTTAAGAACTCTTCTTGAATTTGATTGTCGGAGATACAAGTAGATATCATCCTATCAATAGGTACATGATATATTCAAGTAAATATTAATGCAAGCATTTCCCATGAGACATGGTTTTGATCAATGAGTATTTGATAATATCCTTGGCTAGGGGATAATAATCTTTATCTCTCAGATTGTATTTTTCAGTAAGAATAATGAAAAACTCAATCGTGTTTTTTGCTTCCGAATCTTAGACGTGTGTTGCAGGTGTTTATATCCTTATTAACATTATATCGTTAAAATACCTTTAGGTTGTTCATGGAATGAACTAACATCATTGAACCGTTGAACAATGAGGGAAAACAAACTGGCTCCTTTTTGAGTATACTGTGGACATAGTATATCAAAACCTTGTGATATGTTAACCGAATCATTAGGTTCTTCCTGAACCATTTTAGATTCCAGTCTTATAGGTTGGATCGCACCAAACACATATTATTATATCCTTCAGTGTTTGCCTGATTTGATACCAAGGTACCAAGTACACCACAATCTTTTCGATATCAACCTATAAGTCTAATACCTTGTGTGATCGTCTATGGACAAAGAAGTCGAGCCAATATAACAACAAGATAATCACTTGATAATAGTAGCGGTACAAACTGATTTACTATAGGATCAATATCAAGTGCTTGGGATTAACACACAAGTGCAATTACTTAAACAAATTACAATGCGGAAAGTAAAGTAAAAGCATACAACAAGGTTTTGTTAACGAGGAAACCGCAAATGCTGAAAAACCCCGAGACCTAGTTTAATTTTGAATACTCTCATAATTAAGCTGCCATACGAAGACATTACCAACTTCGTATAGTTGAGACCAAGTAAACTACCCCTAGTTACCTAGTTTCCTCAGTATCCCCGTGCCTACAACCAATCTAGCCAACACACGTGAATCCTAAGATAGAATCCACTATCTTAGGTTGCTTCAGCCTCTCTGAAGACTTTAAGCACTAAACCCTTTTGATCGTCTTCCAAACAGTAAAGGAGTAATCTGTTTGGTAACCACTCTCCTATCTTAGGAAATCAATCAGAGATATTTGTCGTTGTGTGTGACAAAGGATTTTCTGTTTAAAAATGATTAAACTCTGTCGGGTTTTAGATCTCCCAAGATCTGGATTACACAAGTTAACCAGATCAAGTCAAATAGAACTACATTCAGATACTGAAGAGTACCACCAAATGATAGCTTGTTGATCTAAATTAGCAATACACAAGTCTATCAAAAGATAAACTAGATCTAGTCGGATTCCAACCGATTAAGTTTGTGCACGAAGCAAATCACGAAGATACAAAACCAATAAGAAAAATGTTCTTAACAATCGCGTCCGCTTGTTTGTTTCCGTCTTACTCAGTATCGGGATGATATCAGACCGTTCGATTTTGTGTTGGCCTTTTCTAAACCTTGAGTTGCCATCTAACTCGGACCGACTCAACGTCCCTCTTCTCTAAGTCGCTTATAATGACTAAAATGCCCTTGATAATTGATCAAATTTCTCGTTTGCTCTTCTCTTGTTCCTGCAGAACTAACCCAAAACAGTTAGAAGTTTTTGAAAATGATCAACACAGTGACGATGGACAAAACAAAAGCTTGAAAAATCCATAGATCCGAAGATCGAAGGAAGTTAGTTTTTTCTTAAGGTATTCTCCTCATTCTCTCTTTTTAATTTTCTATTTCCAGGGTTTCCATCTATTGTTGTGGAATTCTTTTCTAAGGTTTTTGCAGATTATTATTTGATCTTGCTCAATGTGCATTCAACGTTTGATTATGAAATTACTATACGTGATAAAAATGTTTAGGGGTTTTTTCTTTGTTGTGCAATGTGGACAGTTGTTAGGGTTTAGATATATTTTAGGGGTTTTTGTATAGGTTAAATAGATGGTAACTAAAGTTACTAAACACAAAACCCTCTCTCTGAATCTTATATCGTATCATGTTTTTAGAGGTTCTAGGGTTTGATTTGATGTTTTGGTTATGTGGCCGGGTGTCTCCAATCAGGTTTAGCTCTTATCCTTCTATGGTTGATGGTTTGTTTGTTGATGTTGAGTATCCATGACATGGGTTCTGGTTTGTGAGTATTTCAGTGTTGCTGTTTAACTTTCGATGTTGGTCCTGTTAACTTTTGAAATTGTGATAGATAATGTTATAAATCTGTAGGTTCTTATATGTAGAATAGTTTGTTGAATTTGCTCATTCCTATGCTTCAGAGTGGGACATGCTTAATCCTTCTCTCCTCATTTCCCTTATGCAATTTGTTATCGTCCTTCTGGTTTATCATTGTACCTATGTGGAAATTTGGATCAATCTTAGGGAACAGTGTTTGGAAGATTGATCGGAGATATTTCCTTAGAACATTGTGTAGCCTAGGATTATGTTTCAAACTGTTCTGTAGGATTAACTATACTGCACATGTGATAATTCGACTTTCAAAGCTATTGACGTAATGCTTTTTCTTGTTCTATTTAGTGCTTAACTAGTTAGGATATCATGATCTAGGAAACTGAATGCCACAAAAGGAGTCAGCATTCTGAACTTGATTGTACTCATCATCTGCCTCAGTATGAGCTGATTTTATTGTTCTATGACTGAGAGAATCTTCTTTTTTTTTTTTAATCCCAGCATTGGTGCTTATTATTGGGCAGATTGAGCCTCCACTCCCCTGCTAGTGGGAGGTGATAACAGGTAAAGTAAGTATTCTAAGTATTTCTTTTCTTTTCTTTCCGGATTGCCGTTATGAAAGTTATTTCCATATCTCACTGTTACGTAGATAGCTGATGAGCAAAGTGCTATGGTCCATTCAGCTTTCTGAGTCCATCTAAGTCCTCTGCAGTCTGAATTTAATGTGAGGTTTCAGTCCCTTGACTATGCTCTGGCATTTATATCAGTGTCTAAACGCTGGTCGTGATTGTTTGTTTGTTGATGCTCAGCTCCGTACTGGTTTTGTTGCTTGGTCTAAAAATAGGGCACTGGGAAACTTAAATTGAACTTTAGTAAAATTAATAAGATTGTTTGCTTAACTAAACCTGTTGTAAAATATCCAATTTGGGTTTAGATGGATTTGTGGCTTGTCTCTCTATTATGCCAAATTAACTTATTAGTTGAACCTACCATTTTGCTTAAATTGTATATCCTGCCTTAAAAAATTTCATGTCCTCTGTAAATTGTCAATTCATGCTAGGTAAACTCCAGTTATTTATGTGGCTGACTAAATGGGATTGATTTGATGATTCCTCTTCTGATCAGTCACTGATCAAGAATGAGTCCAAGTCATAATTTTAGTGATAAACTTCCTGTTACCTCATTTCCCTGTCGTTACTCATGCGTTCCTCATACTGATTTGTGTTCTGACTGACATATCTTTCTCTGAAATCTGAATATCATTTCTGTACCATTTAAGATGATTAGATTGCTGCACCATCAGTCGTCGCATAATCATCTGCAAACATATACAACTCTCTCAAGTTTTACCCTTTAGTTTATATTCTGCACACCCATTTTATAATAGCTGACATCTTCAAATATTGATGGTCCCATTTGGCTAACGGAGTAACTTAGAATTGCTGCATCATAGCAGACAACCACATATTCTACATTGCATTGAAGATTGTTACTATAGTTTTACTATAGAATATTAAAACCCTAAATCGGAAAACTTATCCCAATCAAACCTAGAGAATTCTGTCAGATTTATTAATCCACCTATTAGGAATTATTGGAATCAAACAAGTGAATAACCGTGGGAATTTCTTAGGATAATCGAATTCTCTAGGTCTGATTCCAATTAGTATTTACTTATGTACGTATGTGAAGTAAAGCTAATACTAGGTTAAGAAATCACTTAACATTTGATTACATGTATCCTAATTCTTTTTGGGCTTCTTGTGATTTTCAAGTATTTTATTTCATTATTTTATGTTTTAGCTGTAGGAATATATTCAAACTTACCCATTGTGAAGCTTACTGAATTTGAACTGCTTTGTCATTTTTCTAGCGTTTCTCTTAGGAAGGAAAAAAAGAAGAAAGGATGTCTTACCTTCTACCTCATTTGCACTCTGGTTGGGCTGTTGACCAAGCCATCCTCGCTGAGGAGGAACGTCTCGTTGTCATTAGATTCGGTCACGACTGGGATGAAACTTGCATGCAGGTGTTCTTTCCAACCCTGATTAAGGAAATATTATTTCCTCTTCTACAAAATTTCTTGCGCTTGTGTTTGCTTACTCCCATGTGTTATTTTCTGTCAGTCGTGAGCTTATTATGCACTTAAGATCAGATTTCATATTGGTAGGCTGACCGTAAATTTGACTTGATCTAATAAGATTTTTGTTAGAGGGAGAGCAAAATGTGATATGAGAGCAAAAATCATACTCAACTCGCTAACTAGGTTCTGACTCTATACATTATTGTTACTCGGACTACTATACCCTTATTAGCCCCACCAATTTCAGATTTACGACATATTTCAACCAGATTTTATTTTGATCTTTCTTCTTCTACCTTGAAAGATTAGGGTTCTTAATAAAAAATAAACAGAACATGCTCTAACTTAAAATGAATAAAATCATTGAATCCACAAAAAAATCTCACTAAACTAACCAATTTTCTGATTTTTAAATCTTTGTTCTACTTCAATTCCTAGTTTTACAATTTGTTCCCAACGTTTGGTGGGAAGTGATATGAAAATCAGTGGTCTCCCGAATCTCCACCATTAACATACACTTTCTCAAGCCCGTCATGAACAAGTCAGTGAATGTTCAAATAATAATTAGTTATATAATGAATCAAAGCAATTGGAATAGAAAAACCTTGTAAAAGATCACTGATTTGTTAATTTCTTAATAGTTTTAAAGATCCAACTCCGCATCCAACCTCCTCCATGCAAGTGAAGGTAAGCGGCGACAATAGAAAATAAGATGACTTCACAGGAACTTTCAGGCCGTTTAGAAAGGGTATTTCGGTCTGGATAATAAAAATATGTAGAATCGGACCTAGTAAGCGAGTTGAGTACGGTTTTTGCTCTCCTCGGATCACATTTTGCTCTCCCTCTAACAAAAATCTCTAACAACTGGTTGAACCATCAGCTGTTAACAATTCGAAATGAGTCAAATGTCTATTTCAGTATTTTGAGAAGCTGGGTAGTAAGACTGGGCACTATCTCATAAGTAATGGGCATTATGCTTTCCTTAAATGTAAGGTGGAGTGATATTTAACTTTCCTTTGTTTACATTAATCTTTAGAGATGAAGTTCAGGTGAACAGAATGATTATAAGTTTATCACCATTGGCACTGTCTTATATACCAAGTGAATCTTCGGTTTTGAAGTAATAGATTCTATTTCTTGTATGCTGATGGAAACTATAGTTATGTGTCTATTAAGATTTTCTGATAGTCTTTTGCCAATCTGTTTTCCTCAAATGCTTGGAAGCTTATGTTTGGATTTTTTGCAGATGGATGAGGTATTATCTTCAGTTGCTGAGACTATTAAGAACTTTGCAGTGATCTATCTGGTTGACATCACTGAGGTACCTGACTTTAACACCATGTACGACCCTTCAACAGTCATGTTTTTTTTCCGCAACAAACACGTAATGATTGATTTGGGGACCGGAAACAACAATAAGATCAATTGGGCACTTAAGGACAAGCAGGAGTTCATCGACATCATTGAGACTGTATCGTGGGGCCAGGAAAGGTCGAGGTCTTGTGATAGCACCCAAAGATTACTCTACCAAGTACCGTTACTAGATGCGGTTGCTTGAGCTTGTTATAACAAACTCTTTATCTGCATAAAACCAACAGCATGTTTGTTTTTAAAAGTATTTGGGTAGTGAGTATATATCCACCACTTGCAGCATATAAATGCTACTACCTAAAACCTCTAATTGTTATGTTTGTTTTATGACTAACTTCAAAACCAGCAGAAAATGATATAAGAAAAACCAGTGTGCACGAGGGTATTTTATGTCCAAAAAAAAGATCAGTCAGTTGAGTCAGTTTTGACTAAAACATATTTTTTTAGTCGGTCTATTGTGAGTCAGATCCAAATGAGTCAGGTGATCTGAGTCAGTTATAGATGAGTCGAATCCAGAAAAAAAGACCAACATCCTGTATAACCTACCCTGGAAAACTTTGTCGGCTGATTATGATCGTCGGAACCATATTAAGTTTTTTATGTTCACAGCAACTAAGGCATATACTGTTGTAATTGGTGTTTGATTATTTACTACTATGATTATTTACTACTAGCTGGAAACAGTTATACCTCAGGAGTCAGGATTGAAACTTACTATAGGAGAATGGATATTTGGGCCAGGACAACAACACTCAAAAACATAATTTCATATTGGTCAGATATGTAGACTGTTTGCTGTTGTCATCTCCATCTTTAGAGTATATGTGCTGTCATTTCCACAATGGAGTGCACAAACAAGCACCCTAGCTTTTCAACTGTCCAAATATTTTTTAACAATTTTGATGGTTCTAAATAGGAGCCGACCCTACATTCACTGACACACTCGAATAACAAAAGGTGGCATGGTATATTCGTTTGACACACACTCATGCTTATTGTGTCCAACTAATCTGATTAGAATCGATGCTAATGCGATTTTAACATCACATGTCAATTACTCAGTTATCAAATTTCTGAGTTCCAATTGGATAACTGGGAGTGGCCTTGGCAGAAACAAAAAACCAAAACATTGGTGTCTTTTGCATGTTTAACCACCAATTGGTTAGTGTCATTGTTCATGGTCAACAATTGTCAGATTTATCATTGGCTATTCAATGTTCAATGTTTCCATGAGTAAAAGTTTGTGTAAAGAAATAAACCAATAGTATGACTTCCTGTGGTGCGGATAAAGATTTTTCTTCCTGCACATTATACTATTGGATAAATAAACCAATAGTATGACTTCCTGTGGTGCGGATAAAGATTTTTCTTCACAGAATGATCAATGACTAACTAGCTTTGTTAAGGTTTGTTAAAACATTTCTAGTGCTACCAAAAGAAGATCTCTTTTTATTGGAAAAATTGGAAGGCTTAGCACTCGCAGATATAAAGAAATTAACACATGTCAGGTTCAGAGCGTTCCCTCTACCTGGTCCTGGCTTTTGTGGGATATCTTTTCTTTCCATTTTGAGTAAAAGTAGGGTAATGGTCATCACGTAGTATGTTTGATTAGCTAAATAGTTGTGAAGAGTGATTTATCTTGATTTTACAAAATCTTATGTGATTTTTAATGTCTGCTAAACTTGCTTTTTTAGTTAGCATATAGTAGCACAGAACTCCTCCTATGTTGTAAAAGGCGAGCGGCTTAAGCGCCAAAGGCCCACTAGGCGGAAGACTAGGGCCTGGCAGAAAAAGGCCCCCAGGCGCCATGAACAACTTTTTTTCTTTCTTTTCTGGGCGCCTTAGGAGCGCTTAAGCCCTAGGCGAGGCGAGGCGCCTTTTACAACATAGAACTCCTCATTGGTTTGGTGTTTGATTGCTGGTGTACTGCATTCATATCCTTCCTGATTTTTGAGTTTGCAATGACTTATGGTCTGCTTAGTTTTAATTAAGTTTAGCTGATTTAGAATGTCTCATGCGTGAATAACTGCAGAAATCTGTGCTTCAGTTCATTTTCTTTTTAAGTTCCAGGTTTTTGAACATGCTTTCCTCCCAACTGATTTGACCTATATCTGCCTGATAACATGATTTGCAACTTAGATTAAAGTAAATGGTCCAATAACTATGAAGGCAGGTGGCAGGTCTATTTGAAGGTGAGGAGGGGTTTTTAATTTTCGACAGGCGTTATCTATATGGTTTGTTGTTATTATTATGTTGTCTATAGTAAATTATTCTAGAATTGTACCCGACGGGGATTAGAGAGAGGTTAGCTATACCTATACCATCGAGCAGTAGCTTTCCCTAAGTGGTAAGTACTGTAGTAAAGTGTCAGATATATGCGGGACAGCTTGGCAATGCAGGAAAGAAATCTTACCGAACTAAACCAAACACGCAGATTTGTATAAACAATGTTATGCATGGAAACAAAGGAATGGTGTAGAAGAAGTTGTGTCGATAGTAGTACGGAAGTGTTTTTGGTTTTAGATTATAGATAATGTAAAGTTAGATATATAGTAATCATGCAGGTTAACACATCACTGCCCACTTGGATAACGCATTCTGTTGCGTGATCTTTGTTTTTATGCTTATAAATTATAATGTTAGAAAACTCTGTTTGGAGTGAGACCGACTGCAGAGGGAGTTTGTTATTGTGGAAAGATGATCCACTTTTGAGTACTTCCTCTTTAACAAAAATAAATAAATCTTCTCTTTAATTCATTGGGTTAGTTAGCCTCACTGATTGATTGGTTCTATTTTATGAGGTTCTTTGCAGAAACAATAGCTATAGGATTTCGATACTCTTAAAGTAATACTATAGGGGAGGAAGTGGAGATCTTCTTTCTTTATGCAGAATTTCTTATAGGCATGCTTTTCGTGAAAGTAGAGTCCTTAATTCTTAGCATTATTATTGATGGAAAACAAAGAGATCTGTTGCATATTATTAGAGGATTTAGGGAGGGATAAAAAGGCGATCGCGCGTCATGGAATTCTTAGCGTATTTTATTGCTCTCTCTTTTTGGATTAATTGGTCCCCATGTATCTGTAAGGGAAGTTACTGGCTCCTCCAATTATATATCTTCGATTCTCTCGACTAAACTCTTCAGATTGGTGATCATGAGTGGATGTCACTATAGTACAGTGGTAAAGTCATTGGATACGTAATTGTTTGTGAAGTTGAACTAGCTGCACTAGTTAAGGACGTCATTATGCGGATGTCTTCCTGACTTTCCCTTCTTGAATTCAAGTCTGTAAATGGCTGCGGTTTTAGGCTTGGCCAGGTTGTGTTAACCTGATCTGATATTGGTGAACACTAAATATGCTCGGTATATAGTTGGTGGATGACTCGTCAGTATTTCAGTGGGTTATGCTCATTATTGATCAATAAACATTATTTTACTTGGCTATTCCTATTTTCTCGGAGGATCTTTGATCATTACTATAATGTGAGAATGTAACTAATGAAGTGGTTTATAGTGAAACTCCACAAAGGAAATCCAAAACTTTTGTTGATGAGAAATATTATAGGTCTTGATGGTACGTTTAATTTATGTGGTTTGTACCTGGATAGGATTAAAATCGTTGTGCACTATGAATGGCAGCCATAGCTGCAGCTCATTAGAAAACTTCAAGCATTTTTTCATATTTGTTTTGGTTCTACGCACTATTTTTTTTTTAATCTATTATGCAATGACTGAGCACTGACTAGAGAAACCAAGAACATCATAATTATTATTACGAACCATCGTAATCTGTCTGTACGGTCATTGGTGAAATTTTCTTTGTTGGATGTATGGATAACTACGGTGTCATTGTTTTAGCTTTAGAAGTTGTGTACAGCTACAGCATACAAGGTATATGCATAGATTGGTCGCGATTGTATAATATAAGTATAAAGAAAATAGAAGTAGGGTTAAAATGACGAACATGGATTGTATTCAAGAGGATGAGCAAATCATCGTTGTTCTCAATGAATGATTCATCTGTCACTCACGACTCCAGTCCAGAACTGTTACTAGGTTGAATTCAAAAAGAAAACCCATGAAAGCTAAATTGGGAATAAAGGTAATTTATTCTGCCTCTTGATGAGACATGGTATTCCCAGATTATGCTTTAAATGAGTTCTAGTTGCCTAAATCGATGGCTGGTGCCTTGAGCATGTAAATATTTGCAACTCAATGGATGACGCCCCTAGGAAGGAAAAGAGTGTGATATAAAATTTCGATAAATTAATAATTTCGCTATTTTTTTTTATTTCTTTTTCGTATCTAGTCTATTAATTTATTGAAGTTTTACTGTAATGTGAATGTTACCATATGCGGTATATATATATATACACACCGTGCAAGGTAAAGAATGTGCGAGTCATTTGTGTGAGGCGTAGCCAAAGTGTTAAATCTTACTGTTAGCTGTTAACAATTTTCATTACAACTGTTATAACACAACTGAAACATCAGTTCCGTAACTCCTTCTGTCTTTTTTTATATGCCCGCTTTGAGTAAGTCAAAATATTAAGAAGATCGTAGTAAATGTTAGGACTACCCTTATTAAATGCTAGATTATTATTAAATTAAAACTGCCATGTGTAGTAAATGTTAGGACTACCCTTATTAATGCTAGATTATGTTGGGATCTTGCAACAATGAACAACACGTTAGATGTATCAAAAATAATATGTAAAGAACTGAATCGAAACAACTCAACCGAAACAACTTGACGAGGACAAAATCACAGGTTCAACAAGTTGTCCTTAACACATTAGTTCGCGGGTATACTCGAGATGAGTAATGCTAAACCCCTCACAGCGAAGATGTGTCCAGGATAAGACTGCCCGATATAACTTGAGTTAGCACAACACAAGTTACCCACTCTTGAACTCAACAACGGGGATAGAAGTAAAACGTCGCACAAAAACAAAGGGAGAAGAGAAGAAAAGAAGACAGAAAATAAGCCGCTTTTATGTATGTTGTGTAAAACAATTTTGAGTTATATTTATAGGAGATGATTTCTTGAAAATCAAGTTAGGTTTAGGTTTTCTGATAAAACAAGTTTTCTTGTAAAACAATTAAAATCGGAAAATGAATTCTCCCTTAAATAAAACTCTTAAGAAAAATATTTTTGGAATTAATTTCCTAAAAAAAACTTACAAAAATAAATTCTAGTAAACACGGGACTTGGTGTATGGTCTAAGCGCAAATTCCATGGGTTGGGCCATGTATATTTTGCAACACCCGCTCCACTCTCGTTTGTCAATACATCCGTATGAAAATGGTTATATAGTGGAGCTCCTCTTTAGTTCTCCACAATGTGGGACTAAAGGAACATTTCATTCACTCATAAAATGAGCAAGTATCCTTGGACCCATAGGTCACTAGATCAAACCACACCAAGACTAAAACATCTTTATTAAAAACTCATTTTTCTCCAACAATCCCCCACAGGAATGAAATCTTGGTAAAAAAACGAAAATTCAGAGTACGGAAAATACCATTTAGGCAAAGGTGTCCATGAGGTCTTGAACCCTTGTTTAGTGAGAAGTTACCGGAACTACTTGCTAGACAGTGAACGCGATGTCTTGAAATGCTAGCGTTTGGTGCAATTCGCGATAGCATCCACGCATGATATCCTCCAAGTGTTGCTAAGTTCGTGTCGTTTTGTCCATTTTGGCCCTACACGTATCCAGTTTCTCAGAATGCTCTAGAGAATCGGCTCCATTCTCATAGGAAGCGACCCACTTCCTCATTCAGATAGGTGAGTTCCATCAAGAGTGTTTACTGCTACACCCCACTTCAATCTTAAATTGAAACTATAGAACTCATTAAGACTTATTTAAAAGTCATCCTCCACATGCAGTCACACTATCACATCAACACCATAGGAAAGGGACAGAGAATGAAATTCTCTGATAGTGTTTACCTTTACCCACCACAAATTAGTTGTCTTATTCGAAACCTTGATCTTGGGATCTCCAGTCAGCAAGGTTGAGTATCCTTCATGGCAAGTTTAATTATTGAGCCTAAGCACCATCCCCCTCGATGCTTTACTATCTATCTCCTTGGACAAACCTTTTGTTAGATCATTGCTCGGTCGAACTCGCAAGCGTTGCTATCTCAAGCTTGTTTGTCAAGTTTAGTTGCCAAACTATAAGTCTTGATTTCTAGTCTACTTATAGCTAAGTCTCGGATTAGGATAGTAAGTGTAGTTGAGCTTTAGACTTCACAGCGTTAATCTAATGAAGACGAAGAACTACTCAAGGGAACTTGTGGAACTTCATCAACAAAAGGTATGTTGAGACTTGAACTCATCTATCACTCAAAAGTATATCTACTCTATCTCCTATTTGAGACAAAAAGTCGTATTGCTATATAGACTTCAATTATACACATTTGGTATTTCGAGCCGAGTTTATCTCGCTTATCTATTTCTCGAAATATGTGTTGGTAAGCTTTCGCTTTAACCAAGTTCATATTTTATTCTTGACGAAAGTTAAAAGATGAGCATGTGAAAATCACCTTGTAACATCTTACATGATTTATGTGAGACAGTCATTTGATGTAGACTCGTAATGTTTCGTATTGATCATTCAATCACTTGAAAATTTCTTTGAAGCTAATAGTTTGTGTGAGACAGCTATTGTCGTCTTCCAAAAATGTTTCAATGATTGAAATGAGGGTTTAGAACATGTAACCATGATTGGATATAAACATAGTGTGTATTCACATTTGTGTAAAGTCCGAAACCGGGAACCATGGTATGCGTACTCGTACACGTACTAGTTGGTTGTTGGAAGTCCGGGAACAAAGTATACGTACCCGTATGCGTATTGGCGGAAGTTCAAGTCCCGTGAATTTCTGCTGGAGTTGGGAAGTATAAAATGGTATGCGTACCCGTACGCGTACTGGCATAACCAAACTCAGTCCTGCTACTTAGGTATGCGTACCCGTTTGCATACGTAAGTAGGTTATGTTCTAAAATCGGTTTGTTCATGAACTAATACATTTATATAATAAGGAATGCAATCTTTTGCAAACCGTGACTATAATGTTCATGAAATGATTCGATTGAATCAAAATCGATTTTGCTTCAATTATGTCTTGTATACTTCTATGAGAATATAAACAATTGAACAACTCTCTAACTAGTTTCATTTGAGTAATTTGAACTAGTTATGATAAAGATGAATAAGGTTGATATGAAAGTGCTCATATGGCTAACCATTGGTTAACTATTGTTGAACCAACTAAGTGTACATGTTTATGTATGGTTACATTTATCTAAATGATGGTACATTTCATTTGTGTATAACAAGCTAAGTTCGATCTAACAGTTGAAAGATATTATCTTGAGTCTAATCAGGTTTTCATCTAACGGTGAATATTGAATGCTTTGTTACCAAGGTAACTTAGATTACAAAACTTGATTTGAAGACTATATAAAGGAGAACTCTAGCAACTGAGAAACCTGATCCCCACACCTCCAGTGTGATACTAGTTGCGATTAGAGTCGATTCTCCTTTAACCTTAGGTTTTTCACGAAACCATGTAGGTTAACAACTGAAAGACTTCATTGGGATTGTGAAGCCAGACCCAACTATTTCTCTGTAGTTGCGTGTTCTGATCTTGTTGTTTTCTATTGTGATTGAGTACTATCTTCTTTAAGATTTGCTCGAGATTTATTCTCCGATAGGCAAGATTGAAAAGTAGTCACAAACATCTCCGTCTCATCGTTTGTGATTCCACAATATCTTGTTTTATTAATCGATTAAGATTATTGTGAGGTGATTGATAATACTAGGCTGTTCTTTGGGAATATAAGTCCGGTTTATCAATTGGTTCCTGTTCACCTTGATTTATCAAAAGACGGAACAAAACTCATAGGTATATCTATGGGAGACAGATTTATCTATACAATAGACTTTTCTGTGTGAGACAGATTTGTGTATCAAGTCTTCGACTTTGGGTCGTAGCAACTCTTAGTTTTGGGTGAGATCAGCTAAGGGAATCAAATGCGCAGAATCCGGCGTGGTTCAAGAGGCGTAAGGAACACAACTGTACCTTGATCAGTGTGAGATTGATTAGGGTTCAACTACATTCCAGTCCGAAGTTATCTTGGTAGTAGGCTAGTGTCTGTAGCGGCTTAATACAGTGTGGTGTTCAAATCTGGACTAGGTCCCTGGGTTTTTCTGCATTTGCGGTTTCCTTGTTAACAAAATTTCTGGTGTCTGTGTTATTTCTTTTCCTCATTATATTTTTTTATATAATAGAAATATCACAGGTTGTGCGTAGTTCAATCACTTAGAGAATCCATCCTTTGGTTGTTGATTAAATTGATTGACACTTGAACCTTTGTCTCTGGTACCATTCAAGTTGTTTCACATTATAATCAGGCTCATGGATTTCTATCTGTTTGATTTGCTGATTACATTGTGAAATAGAGATACAACTCTTGGATATACTTTTCTTGAGATTGAGTCTGACTGTCTAGTTGATTCTCTCGAAAGTATATTGGAGTTTGTCCATACAAATTGCTAAGCGAAATATTGGGTGTGTTTGTTAGACCCCCGCTTTTTCAATTGGTATCAGAGCAGGCAAACACGTTTAAGACCTCATAAGTCTGTGTTTGTAGTGATCTGACTCTATGGATAATAGTGTTATCTCTGATAACGCAACACCAGTTCAGAAGCACTCTGATTTTGTTCAAAGTCTTAAGTCTTCTAAGAATTCTCTCATACCTTGTCCTTTGGGTGAAACTGTGTTCAACTGGGAAAAATACCTAGATGAATAGTTGGATGATCTTTCAGATGAAAGTGATTCAGAAGAGGGACAAGGTGTTGATGAGGAAGTCTCTTAATATATCAATCTCTTTGACCATATCTTAAAAGGAAAAAAGTCAACAACTTGCTTGGATGAATACTTGACACCTCTCTGTCAAGAAAACAGGAAATTGAGAAAACTCTTTAAGGGTTATGATTGTGGTTACAAACTCCTACAATCTACTGTTAAATATCGTGACGAAGATGTGTGTTCTAAAAGGTCTGAATGTGATAATCTTCGTCGAAATATCTTTGTGTTGAAAGAAAGACTTGCCGAATCTGAAGCAAGATATGACTCTCAACAAAAATGTTTTAACGATAGAGAAGTCAACCTTCTCGCTAGAGAAAAACAATTGGAGGATGATCTTGCTGATGCTCTTGATAAAGTCAAATCACTGGAAGAGAATCTGAAAAGATTCAGTGCTAGCTCTACTAAACTATCTACTATGCTGGGAGCATGTAAAGAACATCGTGATACACGTGGTCTGGTCCATAAAGGAATAGACGCTCCAAGTACTAGTAAGATAAATTTTGTCCATGCTAATAACAAATTTCCAAGTGAAAAACCTCCTTCAGCAGCTGATGTTCATATGAACAAAGATCGTCCACCTTCGAAAACAACTCATATGAGAACAGTCAAAAACATTCCCTACAACTGTTATTATTGCGGGAACAAAGGTCACCTTGAAAGGAGATGTCGTTTTCGACTGCGGAATGAAAAACTTCATAACATTCTCGTATGGATGTCTGAAGAAGTAATCAAACCTGCCTCTCATCTTGCTGGAGAAAAAGGTCGTGTCTGCAATCAAGAAAAGTGCTGTGATGAGTCAATTCTTGATTGTAAATATGACACAATACATTTTCACAATTGTAAAAGGAAGAATGTCATAGGGACGACTGACTCTTCAAATCACTCTAAAAGAAGAATAAGTCATCGAAGGAAAAAGAATAGTTCAAACTCCTTGCCTCTCACGGAAGAAAATCTTGAATCTAAATTGTCTACTCTTGATTACATCCACATCAATAATCGTGTCTCGGAGCTCAAGACAAGTATAAATAGACTCAGATGCAGTATTAAGAAGGCAAGGAAGGCAGCACTTTTAGGTATCTCTTGCCCTCCTCTTGATAATTCTCTTTTGACTAACCCTTTCGTTTCGTCTGAAGATCTTCAAGAAAATAAAAGGGAAAATGTCAACATCATTGATGTGCAATGTGCTCATCAAAATATAACTTGACTACTCAAAAGAGCATCCTCTTTGAAGCTGTGTGGGGATGCTCATAATTCTCAAGAAGTTCTTCTGTCTTGAGAAAGTGGTCTTTGTTGTATTATTATTGTTATTTTTTATTGATCATCTTACTGTTGAGCCCTGCTCCAGTATATTATTACATAGTGTAATATTTTTGATCAATAATTCCTGAGAATAAACTCTTTGTTGCTTACCTTGAAAAACGTATGTTTTCTACTCATTGACGGGTGGGTTGTTGTTCATCAACAATTATCTTATGCTCTTTTGAGTAGAGATCGTATGTCAATATGTTTAGAATTCGTCTTTGATTGTTTTATCAAAACTTCTTTTAAATTAAGCTCTATCACCCTCTTGGTTTCGAACCTGGTTCTCAACCATGAGTGTATGTGCACCCGACCCGTACTGAACGTGAACGAGTACGCCTAGGGTTTTCCTATGATGCACTTATATATATGTATCATGGTTTCCTTCCCTTGATACATACATGTTCCGTAACGTTGAAAGTTCTATGACTCTTTGGCGCACACAATGGATGGATGCAAAAAGGAAAACAAAGTTGAACAGGGAAAGGTTATTGAGTTTCACGAGAACCCTGTTTTCATTGATTGCTATCATGTTGTTGATCATGAAAACTCACTTCCAGTTCAGATGTCATCTCAACTGGCAGGAAATCTTCTTAGAGATTTTGAGGTCGCACGTGAACCACTTGGAATTGCAACAAAGAATCTTGAATTTCTGAAAAACGAACTGAAGAAAGCAACTGATGAACTTGTTTATGTTCGATCTCTAGTTGCTGGTCATGTCTGATGACTCTCAGTTGTGTTCTTCATAGGAGTTATTTTGTTTAGGAAACTTCTTATGAGAATTTATTCTTGTGTTTTAAGAAGGATAACTAGGGTTTGGAATAGCCATTATTGTGAGTACACATAGCTATTTCCAACAGTTTTCATCTTGCAATGTTTTTAGATTTATTTATTTAAATTCTAAAGTTTATTTGGAAGATGATTTTGCAGTTTTAATCTTTATGGTTTTATATATTGCAACTTGTTATGGGATATGAGTGTTTGCGTCCGTGAACTATGATTGTCCCATACATTGTCAAAAGTTAAGTCTTTCATATGTCATTATGAAAATATTGATAAAAGATTGAATGAACTTTTGACAAACAAAAGTTAAGCCTATTGTGTCATTATGCAAATATTGATGGAAGATAGGATGAAATTTTGTTTACAAAGATTAAGTCTATTATGTGTCTCTATGCAAATATTGATGAAAAATAGAATGAATCTTTGTCTATTCCGCAGTATTGGTCTTCCCTTATCCACATCCTTGTGTAAATACTCTGCGGCTCTGTAAGTTTTCTTATGTTGAGCATTTCCGATTAAATTAATCAAGGGTTCTCTTGTGGTTAATTTAATTGAGTATTTTGGATACAAATTCATATTTCATGTGATTTGTCAATGTCAAAAGAAATCCTTCTTTTCTTGTGAAAGTAAGGTCGCTCTTGTTGTTCTTTCGGGAATGACATTTTATGGGGGAGAGTTCTTATTTGAACTTATGCTGAATTGCCATATCTTTGTGGGGAGTGCGGCTGTGGAATATTATAGGGGTTATCTTGTATCTTTATAAACTCCTTGATGAATGCATTTAGTTTCGGCTATATGATTGCATCTAAACAAAGTTGATATGTGGTTCTCTTTTGGTCATGAAGTGTCTCTATGGAAATTTCATTAGGATCCCTTTTTTTTTGTAACTTTGCCAATTTATATTGACAAAAAGGGGGAGAATTAATGTGTAGTTCACACTACAAATACATATGGTTTACAGATCATTATGTAAGGGGGAGTGGTTTTCATGTGAGATGAAGTAATGACTAAGGGGGAGTGATACATATCACCATAGTATTGTTGTCAAAGTTGTGATACAATTGAACTTTGATGCTGTGTAATAATACTATGACACTGTATAACAATGATTGAGAGCAACTGTTTTCTCATTGTTATAGCTACGGATCTTCAACAACGATGATGCTGAGTTGAACACATTTAGAATCATTGGAGTACTTGGAAGTGAAGAAGATTTCGAGTAATGTTGAAGAACCAAGGAGATCAAGCATTTGGATAAGAAGCTACAAAGTTTATTTATTTTGTAATCCATATGTATTGATAGTTTTTTCACTAAAATTAACAAATGGGGAGATTGTTAGAGCACTGCTCGGTCGAACTCGAAAGCGTTTCTATCTCAAGCTTGTTTGTCAAGTTTAGTTGCCAAAACTAATAAGTCTTGATTTCTAGTCTACTTATAGCTAAGTCCCGGATTAGGATAATAAGTGTAGTTGAGCTTTAGACTTCACGACGTTCATCGAATGAAGACGAAAAACTACTCAAGGGAACTTGTGGAACTTCATCAACAAAAGGTATATGGAGACTTGAACTCATCTATCACTCAAAAGTATATCTACTCTATCTCCTATTTGATAAAAAAAATCGTTGCTATATAGACTTCAATTATACACGTTTGGTATTTCGAGCCGAGTTTATCTCGCTTATCTATTTCTCGAAATATGTGTTGGTAAGCTTTCGCTTTAACCAAGTTCATCTTTTATTCTTGACGAAAGTCAAAAGATGATCATGTGAAAATCGCCTTGTAACATCTTACATGATTTGTGTGAGACAGTCATTTGATGTAGACTCGGAATGTTTAGTATTGATCATTCGATCACTTGAAAATTGCTTTGAAGCTAATAGTTTGTGTGAGACAGCTATTGTCGTCTTCCAAGAATGTTTCAATGATTGAAATGAGGGTTTAGAACATGTAACCATGATTGGATATAAACATAGTGTGTATTCACATTTGTGTAAAGTCCAAAATCGGGAACCATGATATGCGTACCCGTATGCGTACTGGTTGGTTATTGGAAGTCCGGGAACTAAGTATGCGTACCCGTACGCGTACTAGCGGAAGTTAAAGTCCCGTGAATTTATTCTAGAGTTGGGAAGTGTAAAATGGTATGCGTACCCGTATGCGTACTGGCGTAACCATACTCAGTCCGGCTACTTAGGTATGCGTACCCGTTTGCATACTTAAGTAGGTTATGTTCTAAAATCGGTTTGTTCATGAACTAATACATTTATATAATAAGGAATGCAATCTTTTGCAAACCGTGACTATAATGTTCATGAAATGATTCGATTGAATCAAAATCGATTTTGCTTCAATTGTGTCTTGTATACTTCTATTAGAATATAAACAATTGAACAACCCTCTAACTAGTTTCATTTGAGTCATTTGAATTAGTTATGATAAAGATGAATAAGGTTGATATGAAAGTGCTCATATGGCTAACCATTGGTTAACTATTGTAAAACCAACTAAGTGTACACGTTTAGGTACGGTTACCTTTATCTAAATGATGGTACATTTCATTTGTGTATGACAAGCTAAGTTCGATCTAACGGTTGAAAAATATTAGCTTGAGTCTAATCAGGTTTTCATCTAACGGTGAATATTGAATGCTTTGTTACCAAGGTAACTTAGATTGCAAACCCTGATTTGAATACTATATAAAGGAGAACTCTAGCAACTGGGAAACCTAATCCCCACACCTCCAGTGTTATACTAGTTGCGACTAGAGTCGATTCTCTTTTAACCTTAAGTTTTTCACGAAACCCTGTAGGTTAACAACTGAAAGACTTCATTGGGATTGTGAAGCCAGACCCAACTATTTCTCTGTAGTTGCGTGTTCAGATCTTGCTGTTTTCTATCGAGATTGAGTAATATCTTCTTTAAGATTTTCTCGAGATTTATTCTCCGATAGGCAAGATTGAAAAGTAGTCACAAACATCTCCGTCTCATCGTTTGTGATTCCACAATATCTTGTTTCGTTAATTGATTAAGATTATTGTGAGGTAATTGATAATACTAGGCTGTTCTTCGGGAATATTAGTCTTGTTTATCAATTGGTTCCTGTTCACCTTGATTTATCAAAAGACGGAACAAAACTCATAGGTATATCCGTGGGTGACAGATTTATCTATCTATATAATAGACTTTTCTGTGTGAGACAGATTTGTTTATCAAGTCTTCGACTTTGGGTCGTAGCAACTCTTAGTTGTGGGTGAGATCAGTTAAGGGAATCAAATGCACAGAATCCGGCGTGGTTCAAGAGGCGTAAGGAACGCAACTGTACCTTGATAAGTATGAGATTGATTAGGGTTCAACTACATTATGGTCTGAAGTTAGCTTGGTAGTAGGATAGTGTCTGTAGCGGCTTAATACAGTGTGGTGTTCAAATCTGGACTAGGTCCTGGGGTTTTTTCTGCTTTTGCGGTTTCTTCGTTAAAAAAATTTATGGTGTCTGTGTTATTTCTTTTCCGCATTATATTTTGCTATATAATAGAAATATCACAGGTTGCGCGTAGTTCAATCACTTAGAGAATCCAACCTTTTGTTGTGGAATAATTGATTGGCACTTGAACATTGGTCTTTGGTACCGTTCAAGTTGTTTCACATAATAATAAGGCTCATTGATTTCTATCTGTTTGATTTGCTTATTACATTGTGAATCAGAGATACAACTCTTGGATATACTTTTCTTGAGATTGAGTCTGACTGTCTAGTTGATTCTCTCGAAAGTATATTGGAGTTTGTCCATACAGATTGCTAAGCGAAATATTGGGTGTGTTTGTTAGACCCCCTCCTTTTCAGCTTTCGTCAAAGGGTCTGCGATATTCTCCTTGGACCTTGTCCAATCTATGGAAATGACGCCTGTTGAGATTAGTTTTTTCAATGAATTATGTCTTCTACGCATATGTATAGACTTTCCATTGTACAAGCTATTCTTAGCTCTACCTATTGAAGCTTTGCTGTCACAATGTATAGATATAGCTGGCACAGGCCTATGCTAGAAAGGAATATCTTATAAAAAGTTTCTATGCCATTCGTCCTCCTCTCATGCTTTATCCAACGCAATAAACTCCGACTCCATAGTGGAACGAGCTATACATGTTTTTTTGGAACTCTTCCAAGATACAGACGCACCTGCTAGAGTGAATACATATCCACTCGTAGACTTAGTATCCCCTAAGTGTGCTATCCAGTTTGCATCGCAAAATCCTTCAAGGACGGCTGGATACCCTTCATAATTCAAACAAAAGGTCACTGTGTACTTCAAGTACTTTAGCACTCTAATAAGTGCATCCCAATGTATCTACCCTGGATTACAAGTATACCTGCTTAACCTACTCGCAACATAAGCAATGTCTGGTCTCGTACAATTCATTAAATACATCAGAGTTCCTATGACTATCGAGTATTCAAGTTGGTTAACTCCCACACCCTTATTCTTCTTGAGATGACAAGAAGAATCATACGGAGTACAAACAGGTTTACAGTCAAAATGATTATATTTCTTAAGTATGGATTCAACATAATGAGACTGACTCGGACTATAGCCATTAGAAGTTTTTCTAATCTTCATCCCTAATATGACATCAGCGGGGCCTAAGTATTTCATGTCAAAGTTCTCATTCAACAGTTTCTTCGTGGAATTAATAACATCCATGTTTGTACCTAATATAAACATATCATCAACATACAAGCATACGATCACACAGGCATCCTTGATAAGTTTAGTATAAACACACTTATCCGATTCATTAATTCTAAAACCACTAGAAATCATCACATGATCAAATTTCTCATGCCACTGTTTAGGTGCTTGTTTCAATCCATACAAAGATTTAATCAGTTTATAAACTTTCTTTTCACAACCTTTAACTACAAATCCCTCGGGTTGTTCCATATAAATTTCTTCATCTAATTCACCATTAAGAAACGCTGTCTTTATATCCATTTGATGTATCTCTAGGTTATGGACAGAAGCTATAGCAATTAACATCCTAATGGAGCTAATTCTACTCACTGGTGAATTGGTATCAAAGAAATCTATACCTTCTTTCTGTTTGTAGACTTTCGCTACAAAACTAGCCTTGTATTTTTCAACAGTTCCATCTGTCTTATGTTTCCTCTTGAAAATCCATTTACAACCTATGGATTTAGACCCTGGAGGTAAATCTACAAGTTCAAAAGTACCATTTTCTCGGATGGAATCCATTTCACTAATGGAAGCTGCTTCCCACCATGGAGATTCAGGACAAGTCATGGCTTCTTTATAAGTATGAGGTTCAGACTCGGCTAGGTATGAAATGCAACCAGGATAGGTTTTCTCAGTTCTAACCCTTTTACCTCTTCTAGGTTCTATTTCTGGTCCATCTTCCTCTAAAGGTAATGACTGACTGGTTGACGACAAGTCTAGGGGATCATCTAAACATCTCTTTCGAGAATCACGTTACATATGAAAAACATTCTAAAAAAACTCGGCATCCCTAGATTCCATGATAGTATTCAACCATATGTTAGAAATTTCAGAACTCATAACCATAAACCTATAAGCACTAGTATGCTCATGATACCCTATAAAAACACAATCAATGGTTTTGGGTCCTATCTTAGTTTTTTTAGGAGGAGGGATGGCCACCTTTTCCAAGCACCCCACACTTTGAAGTAAGCATAAGATGGTTGTCTACCTTTCTATAACTCATATGGAGTTTTATCTAATCTTTTAAAGGGTACTCTGTTCAGATGTAATTGGATGAGAGGATAGCCTCCCCCCACAAGTTCGAAGGTAATCCTAAACTAATCAACATGGCATTCATCATATCCTTATGGGTACGGTTCTTACATTAAGCTACACCATTGGATTGAAGTGAATAAGGGGTTGTAGTCTCATGTATTATGCCATGTTCTTCGCAGAAATCTCCTACAGGAATTTCATACTCACCACCACGGTCAGACCTAACAGTCTTAATGGTAGCATTCAATTGGTTTTCAACTTCACGTTTATATATCTTAAAGGCTTCTAAGGTATCATCCTTCCCTCTAAGCAAATAAACGTGACAGTACCTCGTACAATCATCTATAAAAGTAACAAACCATTTCTTACCACCTCTTGTTTGAACCGACTTCATATCAACTAGGTCTGAGTGGATTAATTCTAAGGGTATAGAGTTTCTCTGGACATTCTTATTGAATGATTTCTTAGCATGCTTAGATTCTACGCAAATCTCACACTTATGATATTTATCTAAAGTGAATTTGGGTATGAAGCCTACGCTAGCCAGTTTATGCATTGATTTATAATTTACATGACCAAGTCTACCATGCCAAACATTCAATAACACACACATGTAAGTAGAAGAATTATTCAAATTCACTTCAAGACAGGTTACATTAAGTTTATAAAGACCCCTAGTCTTATAACCCTGACGCACATAATCATTTCCCTTAGTTACTATAAGTTTTCCAGACTCAATTGTAACTTTAAAACCCTTATCATCTAAAATAGAACAAGAAACAATATTTTTGCAGATGTATGGAACATGAAGAACTTCATTCAATGTGAGAGTCTTGCCAGATGTGAGCTTCATACCGACCTTTCCTTTTCCTTCAACCTATGATGCAGATGAGTTACCTATATAGAGTTTCTCGCCTTCCCCTACCCTCTGGTAGGAGGTGAACAGGTCTCTGTTCCCACAAACATGCTTGGTTGCTCCAAAGTCTACCCACCAGTCCATCACATTGGTCACCAAATTATCATCACACACTACAGCAGAAAACTCGTCCTTGTTCTTTTCAACCAAGTTAGCATTATCCTTTTTGTCCTTACGATGTCTACAGTGAACTGCCATATGGCTAGTAACTCCACACGCATAACAAGCACCCTTAATTTTAGTAATACTAGACTCTAGTTTACGAAACGTACCTTTCTTGGGAGGACCACGCTTAGAGTTACAATTGTTACTCTCACCTTTTCCAGCTTTGAAAGATTTTTGTTCAGTCACATGAGCTTTGTTACTCATGTCCCTTGCAGAAGATATGTTCTTATCCTTAGAGCACAACAATTTTTCCACTTAAATCTTCTTTCCTAATTCAACCATGTTGATCTCGTCAGTGTCATGTCTCAGCTTTCTCTTGTACTCCGACCAAGAAGATGGTAACTTCTCAATTACCGTATATACTTGAAACATCTCGTCAATGACCATACCTTCAGCAAGAATCTTGTTAATGATTTGTTGAAGTTCGAGGAATTGATCAACAACAGGCTTATCATTCGTCATCTTGAAGTCCATAAACTTCGCCACCAGAAATTTCTTGCTCCCTGCAGTCTCAGCTTGGTACCTTGCTTCTAACGCAGTCCAAAAATCATAAGCAGTGAAATTTTCTTTAGCATTGTAAAAATAATACATCGCATCTTCCAAACAATTCATGATATGATTTTTAGCCAAATAGTTAGACCTCGTGTAAAACACTTTCTCCTCATTGGTCAAACCTTCAGTATTCATCAATTCATTAAAAGGAACCAGTACTGAGTCCAATTCATGATGGCTCAGATAAAACAGCATCTTGGATAGCCATCTCTTGAAATCCTTTCCGTTAAACTTCTGTGGTCTTTCAACGTCGTTCTTTTCCATTGTTATAAGAAATATTAATGTGTTAAGATTGTTGGGATCTTTCAACAATGAACAACACATTAGATGTCTCAAAAATAACATGTAAAGAACTGAATCGAAACAACTCTACCAAAACAATTTGACGAGGGCAGAATCACAGGTTCAACAATTTGTCCTTAACACATTAGTTCGTGGGTATACTCGAGATGAGTAATGCTAAACCTCTCACAGCGAAGATGTGTCCAGGATAAGACTGCGCGATATAACTTGAGTTAGCACAACACAAGTTACCCACTCTTGAACTCAGCAACGGGGATGGAAGTAAAACCTCGCACAAAAACAAAGCGAGAAAAGAAGAAAAGAAGACAGAAAATAAGCCGCTTATATATATGTTGTGTAAAACAATTTCGAGTTATATTTATAGGAGATGATTTCTTGAAAATCAAGTTAGGTTTAGGTTTTCTGATAAAACAAGTTTTCTTGTAAAACAATTAAAATTGGAAAAGGAATTCTCCCATAAATAAAACTCTTAAGAAAAATATTTTTGGAATTAATTTTTAAAGAAAACTTACAAAAATAAATTCTAGTAAACACGGGACTTGGTGTATGGTGTACGTGTAAATTTCATGGGTTGGGCCATGTATATTTTTCAACACCCACTCCACCCTCGTTTGTCAATACATCCATATGAAAATGGTTAATATTGGAGCTCCTCTTTAGTTCTCCACAATGTGGGACTAAAGGAACATTTCATTCACTCATAAAATGAGCAAGTATCCTTGGACCACTAGATCAAACCACACCAAGACTAAAACATCTTTATTAAAAACTCATTTTTCTCTAACAGATTATTACTAAAATTAAAACAGCCATGTGTAATATATATGAAAAAAAATATATATCGTGTAATTTATTATTTTTGGAAATTTTTAAAAGAAGATAAAAACAAATATCTTCCACTAATTTGGGTTATATTATCATTCTTATTTTTGGTTAGCCAAAAATATTTAATAGGAAAAATATTAAGTTTCTTTATATTTGGAGATATTGTTCAAGATTTTGAATTAACTAACTGACATTAGTCCGGTTGGCTAGGGTTGGATTCCCAACCTATAGCTCGCGGGTTCAATTCCCGCTGCTGATCGATCCAAAAAGAAAGTTCAAGATTTTTGATTTAGTTTATATTAAAAATGATATAATTTAAAAAATTAAGGGCATATTTGATAGTTTAATGAAAGTTCAAGATTTTGGATTGAGTATATATTAAAAATGTGATTTTATAATTTTAAAAAATAAGGGTATATTTGTAGTTTAATAAAAAAATATGTTTACAAATAGAAGCGGACTGATAAAAAAAGACAGACCAAAATATAAATAAAGACAGAGGGAATATGTCTTTATCACCTCACTATAACCTATACTAGATTTATGCCCGTGCTACGCACCGGACATTTTTTTCTTCTTTTAATTTGGTACGCGCGAGGCTTTGTCCCTCTCCGTGGCGATGCATTTTTTATTTGATTTGTGCGGGGAGGGTGGGAAAATATAGGAAATATGTGTGAATTTTTATTTATTTTTCCTTTTATTTTCACAGAAAATATGCGTGCAATATGTGATTTTTTCTTCGTTTATGTATTAATTTCGAAAAAAGAGTCCTAATATGGTAAGTACTCGACTTCCGAATTGAATTTTTACTTCCATAAAATTCCAAACATGGTAAGTTAAGTTTTTCTTTCGAGTTTGTAAATTTTAAGCCAATCATACGTAGCCTATTGTCCTCACCAAAATTCTTGTTTCACAAAAGCCACAAAAAGCTTATTTCGAACAATAAGAAACGAGGGTTTCCTCACCGCTCAACGTGGGAGCTTCATTTGTCTAGGCCTTTAAGTCTTTAGATTCCCTTTTTTTTATCTTGGTGACAACCTCACTGCAGGTTTAAGTTTAACTGACAGCGATAAAAGTCTCAACTGGACGTCATATGCAGCCATATGTGAAGTTAAATTATGATGCTTCACTGGAACATGAAACTAAAGAGGCAGGTGTCGGCCTAATATTGCCATAAAACAATCCTATCATTGGGGGCAGGAAACTGTGAATATGTGATGAAGTTAGATGTTGTTAGACAAAAGAATTTGTCTTAGCTCTGGCGAAAAGTCTTGCGATTAGTCAGGCGATGCTGACTAAGTCATGCTCGTGAAAATCATCTTCTTCTTCTTCGATTCTCGACAGTTTTTCTTCATTAATCTCAATAGTTTCTTATGAATTTCTAAATCTTAATCCTTTATTTCTTTTGGTTAATCTTTATCTCAGAATCTTCAAAGTTTAAAACCTAATTTTATTTTTCCCTAATTTTTTCTATGATGTTCATATAATTCTGATTTTTCTTTGATTTCTTCTTTAAGTTGTTAGATAAATCATGATTACTTTCTTATACTGATTTGTTTCTGCTTGTTGTATTCTGTTTGTTTTATTACCTAACCCTAAACTTTGTTTAGTCCTTTCTTTGTTCCACAGGATAAGTCATGAACTGATGGGGGCTTATTCATAGGGTTACAGAGTCATCATCATCATGAGATTCATTGAGAAATAATAAATTTGGAGTGGTGGTTACTTCTAATTTTGGGTATGGTTCTTTTTTCTTCCTTCTAAAATCTGGAATTGGGGGTCAGTGTATCTTGTGAAGATAAGCTATTTGGTATGCTATTTGCATGATGAGATACTACCTAGTGTAGGGATTATTTCAATTCTTTCAAGTGAAGTAATTTTTAATGGTTAATTACAAAATTTCTATTGGTATTGATGCTCTAGGTTTAATCCGTGGGTTTATTTATGGGTTTGTTCTTCTTGGAATTCAACAGATATCTTTCCTAGCTATTCAAAAAAGCAGAGTTGTTATTTTTATAATCTTAAAGCTATTAGTTAGCCTAATTAGGTTCTGGATTGCCTATCTGTTTTTTATTATTATTTTTATATAATTTGAGTATAATACTAAGGATTTTTAGTATTCTGTGTGATAATGGAGTAGCTACTCAGTATTTTTGCTACACTTGGCCGTTTTTCTTCATGCACTCTACATTGTATCTGTTCAAGTAAAAGAGTGGTTTTGTTTCTTGAGTCTCTGGATCCTTTGGTTGGGTATTGTTTATCAGTAGTTAAATTACACTTGGCAACCTTATTGCATGCTTTTGAAATCCCTCAAATTAAGTTATTGGGAATGTTTGTCTGTGATATCTATTATCTCTTATTGATTAGATAAAAAAGAATGTTCAGTCTTTTCAGTTTCCTATCTATACAAGTTATTAAAAAGGCAATCTGTTTTTGTGGAAGAAATATTAAAAAGGCTTTTGGTTTGTGGAAGGGATCTTCTGTTTTGTTATCTAGTCTTTAAATACTAAGTTATTGAAGTCATTTAGTGTTTTTCATCATGTGAGTTCTTAGTGTTAGTAGTTTCTGAAAAATATGGAGTTGCCTGCAGACCAAGTGAGAGTTTTAAATTTTGATGAAGATATAGAAGAATTTCCTTTCAGATTTGCTGCTCTTCTTTGTGATAAGTATCGTAATTACCATAAAACTTCTGTCAAATATAATCTAAATAGAGTCTGGATAATAGATTCTCCAGATTTTAAATTAGCAAAACCTTATGTCCAAGGAATGAATGGTCAAGGAACGAATTGTTTTCTGTATCTTTTTGTGGTCGTGTTCAAGAAGAAGCAGGATATGGAGTTAGCTTTTGCATCTAGGCCTACTATGTTGTTTGTTCAGTTGTTTGTTGTTCAACCTTTGGGGATTTAGAGTCAGTATTTGATTTAGTCTTAGATACTACTTTACTGCCAGTTGAGATAACTATTCCTTTGGCTCTTGTTAATAAGGGAAAAGCTAGAGAGGTTATTGAACAGATAGGTACTTTTGTAACAGTGGATACACCTTTAGGAAACTTTTATCAATTAAAAGTTATGGTACCTCTAAATACTCCTCTAACTAAAAAGGTGGGTTTCAATACTACATCGAGGACTTTTTATATGACTGTTTTTTATCCAAAACTTCCTTATCATGTCTGCAAAACCTGTTTTATTCTTAATCATGATGAGGTTAAGTGCAAGGAAATTCAGAGGAGGATTTATGTTAGGGCTTTACCAGCTCCTACTCAGAGAGCATCTCATGTTGCTTTAACGAGGGTAAAGAATATGGAAAGTGGTGAAAGTTCTGGAACTGCAAAGAACAGTGGTGATCATATTGAAGATAGTGGTGGTTCTCAACCCTCAGCTTTCTCTGTCAGTCTCCAACCAGCTGGATCTGCAAAAGCGTCTGGTTCATCTTTTTCTCTTCCAGTCACTTCTATTGTTATCCCTGCTGTTTCTTCTTTGACTATTAGAGAGAATGTTAGACCTTCAAATTCTGTTTTATCTGATGCAAATAATAGCTCAAAAGCTCCTCTGGTCTCTTCTCACAAGCCACTTTAAAAGTATTTATACTAGTTCTTACCCTAGTTCTACTGATATTGAATAAGTTCTTAAAGATGTTCCCAGTTATAACAGATGAGATGAATGTTGGTTTAGTAGCTATCCCTACTATTGAAGAAATTCATTCTGCTGTTATAAATATGGCTCCTTGGAAATCTCCAGGGCCTAATGGATTTCTGGGGGGATTCTTCAGAGATAATTGGGATGAAGTCTCTAATGAAGTTATAAATCATGTCCAAAGTTTCTTTCGAAATAAGTATCTTTTCAAGCAGTTAAATCATTCTTTCATTGCTATTATTCCTAAGGTTAGTAATCCTTGTTCTCCAAATGATTTTAGACCCACCAGTTTAACAAATACTGTTTATAAAATAATTTCAAATTTTTTAACAAATCGTTTAAAACCTCTTCTGGATTCTCTCATTTCTCCCTTTTAGTCTGCATTTATAGCAAATAGGAAGATTCAGGATAATATTATTATTAGTCATGAAATTTTGCACTCTTTTAAAACAAGAAAGAAAAAAAAACGGTTTTATGGCCATGAAATTAGACTTATCGAAAGCTTTCGATAAACTTGAATGTCCTTTTATTCTTTCAGTTTTTAAAAAGCTAGGATTTTCTGAAGAGTGGTGCCAGTTGATTTCTCAATGTATTAGTACGGTTTCCTACTCTGTCCTAGTAAATGGTTCGCCTGGTGATATGTTTTTCCCTACTAGGGGCATTAGGCAAGGAGATTGTCTTTCTCCCTACATTTTCATTATTTTTTATGGAAACTCTATCTCGGCTCTTATTGAAAGGTGAAAATGATAACTTGATTCAGGGTTTTAAACTTAAGAAAAATAGTCCTTCTATTTCCCACTTATTTTTTGCCGACGATTGTATGTTGTTTTCAAAAGCCTCTCTTTCCTATGCCAGAAATCTAATGAAGATTATAAATAATTTTGCAAAGGCCTCTTGTCAGGCCATAAACTTCGAAAATATGGGTTTTTCACTAGTGCTAAGATGCATCATAAGCATGTGAAGTTACTCTCTAAAGCTTTGGGTATTAAATTTTTAAGTACTTCTGAGAAGTACCTGGGTACCCCTTTATTTATCAATAGGGACAAAATCAAATCCTTTCAGTTCCTTATTGATAAGTTCTATTTGATATTGAGTAATTGTAAGAGAACTAATCCTAATGGTGCTGGTAGAACTGTAATTACTAAACATGTGCTGTCTAGTTTGGCTGTTTATCATATGTCATGGTTTCCTTTTCCTAAAAAGATTACTTCAAAAATTGATTTGATTCATAGAACTTTTTGGTGGTCAAAGAAAAATCCAAGGAGGGCAGCTTATTTTAGGTCATGGAGTGATATAGGTAGATCTAAATTGTGTGGAGGCCTGGGTATTAGAAACTCTTACGCTACTAATAGAGTTTTCATTGCTAAATTGGGTTGGAGAATTAGTAAAAATCCTGATCAGTTAGTCTCTAAATTCTTGAAAGATAAGTATTTTCCTAATCAGAATTTGTTGGAAATATATAAAGCAGCTGATACTTCTTCTTGGTTGTGGAAAGGTATAGTCAATAGTTTAGTTTTCTTAAAATCAAATATTGTCTGCAAAATAAATGATGGTACTTCTACTAAAATTTGGTATTCTATTTGGTTGCCTATGAGTAATATACCTCTTGTTTCTATTAGTGATAATTACAATAATTATACGTTTGAAAGTGAGCTTATTGATGATCAGACTAACACTTGGAATATCGGGCTTTTAAACTCTTTGTTTTCTCTTGAAGATGTTATAAAAATTAGATCGTCAAGGTTAAATATCAGTAAAAAAGATGAGTTAATGTGGGCACATACGAGGAATGGAAAATTTTCTATTAAAACTGCCTACAATGCTTATATGAATATATCTAGTTCAGCTGAAGAAAAGTCTTTTTGGAAAAAAGTTTGGGCTTTAGACTGTCTTCCAAAAATTATTTTTTTTATGTGGAAAATATTTGCTGAGATGCTGCCAGTTAATTCTATGCTGAAGTTTTATAATCCTTCTATTGATGATTGCTGCCCTTTGTGTACGAATGATGTGGAAACAATTATGCACTTGTTCTTCCACTGTCTGATTGCTTCTCATATATGGTTTGCTCTATCTTTACAACACTTGGTTGCTTTTGATTATGATTTTGATTGGATAGAAGACATTTTTCTGTTGTGGTTTGATAATGTTTTTGGAAAGTCTCCTTTCCCAGTGAACTGGCCGAGTATAGGTGCTATAGTTATGTGGTGTATTTGGAAGTTAAGGTGTAATGTGGTTTTCAAAAACGTCATTATTAACCTTGACATAGTTATTCTGGATACTAGAAGACATATCAATACTTATATTGCTCCTCCTTTACCTATGAAGTCTTTTAGAATGGAAATTAAATTTTCCATTCAGGAAGTTGATCATATCATGTTTATAGATGGTTCTTTCAAGAATTTTAACTTGGGTGTTGGTATTATTCTATGTGACAATGCAGGCACGGTAAAAGGTTCGAAATCAGCCTTTGGACTGATCACAGACGCAGTTGGTGCTGAAGCGACTGCTCTAATTTTGGCTATCTCCTGGGCAAAGGAAATGAATCTGTCTAAAGTGTTGTTCGTTAGTGATTGCCTTCTTTTGGTAGATTTTGTTAACGGAGGCAATGGTGCGGGGGATTGGAGATGCAGTGATATCTTGGAAAACTGTCGGCGTTCTTTTTCTTGTTGTAGTAGTTTTAATATTGTACATATTAAGCGTATTAAGAACAAGATAGATTACCGGCTTGCACGTCGGGCTAGGAAGTTTGTTTTAAACGATACCTGGGGTTCTTTTCCTCCTTTTTTTTTGGACAGTTTGTTGAGGAAAGATCCTTTAGTCGATGTCTGTAAACTTTTACTTTGTTAATATAGTTGGTGTGTTTCTCAGCAAAAAAAAAAGACAAAAAAAAAAAAGACAAAAGAATTTTATCATTGGGGCTGCAGCTGAAAGATTTTGAGGCTAACAAAAAGACAAAACAAGTTAGTAAAACCAATAACCCAACCCCATTATTTTTGATAATAACTCAATTGCCATGTATTAATTAGTGTTAACAAATATAATTAGCTAAACTAATTAATTAAATATATGTGGTAAGATTTGATTAATGATTTGATTTATAATTAGTATTTGAAAACAAAAGTTTTAGTTTTAGTGTATTTTAAAGTACCTATATTTGATTTATAATTAGTTTTTTAAAGTACCCATTGGGGGCCGCATAACTTCAAAACTTTTCTGTCTCCTAGAACATTTTTCTTCTCTCAAAACTTCTCCAAACCCTAGTAACTAGAGTTTTCCCCTGTTTAGATTGGCTCCATTGGAGCAGATCTGAGTAGGGGAAGCTCTACTCATCTTCAATTTTCCTTTAATCTTTTTCATTTGTTCTTTTTCCCAGCACTTTCTTTCAATTTTTGTCTTGAATATGATTGTTTTTAGATTTAAACACGACTGTTTTTTCTGTCATTTCTTTATTCTTTCTATTTCTCCCGATTTCTTCTTCTAATTTCTTCAAGGACGTTCTTTGCCCTTGTTTTGATTTCAGGAGCAAATACAATAAATAATAACTCTTTTATTTTTTTGGGTTTTGTGGTTTAGATTTGTTTGTTCTTTTTAATCTAGTTGAAGATCTACAGAAGTGGATGAGAATGTTTCTCTATGGTGAAAAATCAAATCCAACAGCAACAAGAACATTTCCAGATCTAACGAAGGAAACAAAGATAACAACAACTATAACTAGACCAAGATCATCAACAAGTTCATCAACCACCACACTGCTACCAAGACTCCAAGCCGATTTGGTTTGATTCTTGCCGATTCAGACCTATAAACAGAAGACCCCTGTTACTTTGATTTCTATTACTATAATTTCTGTACATACTGATATCTTAAAAACTTTAGATCATGTTACTTGAATGTACATGTTCTTGATAACATCTATTTGGACCTGATCCAGTCACTGCTTTGTGTAGTGATCCATATTGATTTTGTTTCAAAATCAATTTGGCGTGTTGATGTTGCTTGGCCCTCTGGGAACTTTGAAATGGTGCCTATGTTTGTAAGGATTAAATTTCTCAAGAACTTGTGGACATACAATAAACAAAATCAATTTGGCATGTTGATGTTGCTTGGCCCTCTGGGAACTTTGAAATTGTGCTTATGTTTGTAAGGATTAAATTGTTCAAGAACTGGCGGAGATACAATAGACATAGACTTGATGAATGTATTTTGATTTTGGAAAACCGCTGCAAGGTTTCTGATTTCCAAAATTTTCTTTTGAAATATATTATCTGAGGTTCGCCCTTTTTTCGGAAAATAAATAAATAAACTCCCAGCCTTAAACTAGAATTTATAACTCAGATTTTATGATTTCCTAGCCGTAAAATATCCTATGACCAGGTCGAAAACCACCAAACTCCAACCTTATATAGGTTATTATTCTTTTACGGTTAGGTCTGTTAGCCGTAAATATGGTTATTCCATAGTCACCTACGGCTGGCTCTAGAGTAAATTTTTTACTTCTATGGCTAAGAAAATTGTGAGGAAACCAAGCTTTTCTTTTCCAGAATTACTTATGGCTGGGAGCTCATCATTTCCCAGCCGTTAAGATAAAATATCTAACATACGACTAAGAGTTCATTAATTCCTAACCGTAATTTGTTGTTGGCGACTAGGAGTTCATCAATTCCCAGTCGTATTCATCATTTTTTCATGGAGTTCATCCTTTTCATCATTTGGTGGTGAATCATGGAGAATAAAAGGAAATGACTAAATAGTTTCATTTTGTTTTGTTTATGAACAATTATTAAATTTAGGTTTAGTTGTGGAAGAAGGATAATTTTGACATTACTATGTATTACGTCCCACTATCACAATTAGGACATTTGAATTCTATGCAGCCCTATAGGTTCCCATGATGCAGAGCCCCGATAATAAATAAAAAGTTTCAAAAAATGCAAAACAAACTAAAGCTAAATCTCTCTTGGAAGGGATTCCGTGGGATAAAGGGAAGGAGTCAGTGGTAGTTTAAGATCAATAAAATGGACATAAGATAATGTACCCGGAATCCCTCAACACTCACCAAACTAAGTCTACCTTAACACTCACCAAACGAATCCTCGTTTGTGGCAATGCACCCGCCATCTTCAATCAACAATAGGACCCTTTTTTTTTTTTTTTTTTTTTTTTTTTTTTTTTTTTTTTTTTTTTCTGAATACGTATTCTACCACTCATGAGGTGACTATAAGGGCGCAGGAACCCATATCGCGAGCTTAGGCGCTCATCATCCACAACTTGTTTGCGGGCTATTATATACTGCCAGTATTAGAAGACTTCTCATTGGCTATCGAAGGAAATCTGAAACTTTCTACTTCACTGAAGTTTTTCGTCTATTTAGATTACATTGAAACTTGTTTTGAGTACTACTTTATTTTCGGACTTATCACGTTGACTCTTTCATTCGTCAAGGTTTTATTCCTATTGGTTTTCCTTGTCAAGGTTTTAACGAGTCAACACATGCGTGTCCAACACCTGATCACTTAAGGATCTTAGTGGTTTATAGTTTTTTTCTTTTTTTTTGTGTTCTTCCTTTTCTTGTAATAACTCTGAAATGGTAACTAAATTTTCGTATATAAAAAGAAAACTAGGAATTCAGTAGTTGATTGTCACGTATTTTGTCAGACTAGACTCTGACAGTTGGTTATCCACGTGTGTCTACAGAGATGTCGATTTTGTGGCTGATTCATTAACCAAGTATGGTATTTCCCTCGATACTGTAGAAGTGTGGGTTGCTAATTTTCCTTCCTTGATGATATAACAATTGTAAGCTCTTATTCAATTAATGATTTTCTTTCGCGCTAAAAAAAAACAATCTTGAGGTAATCTGGCTATATAAAGTTTTACCTCTCCATAATCTTTGATTGAATCAAGATTAATAAAATCTTTTGCTATTTCTCTTAAAATCTTCCATGCCACTTTTTTTTTCTTCTTTTTTATCCCAAGAGGTGTGTTAATATATTGAAAGAAATTTCAAGAGTGACTACAAGTTTCAAAACTCGTGTCTAATGAAAATTTCCCAAATGATTTAAAAAACATTAAAAAACATTTAAATTAGATCCTCATAAGATAATGGTAGACTTGATACTCTAAATGATTTTCTCCGTATACTTAGAACTTCAGCCAAAGGAGAAATTTTTTTTCGAATTTTTCTCTCCGAATTATTCAATAAATAACAAAAAGAAAGCTTTTTGTTGTTGTTGCAAATATCACCGTTCTTATCTCTCAAGTTGTTTTGCAACCATGCTAAGAAATTATTATGAATACAGCTGGAAAACGCCGATTTAACCTTAATGCGGATATGAAATATTGTAGTAATTAACCAAGTAAATCAGAGGGAAAAAACGAGTTTAATTATGTGCACACTCCTCTAAAGAGTGTATATTCATTTGGTTGGTTAATTAATTAACTGATAGGCTCATTACTCTCCTAATTTAGAATATCGACCCTTGTTGTATAACTCCCTCAATTTTATCGATGCTGGAGATTAAAATGTTACAAAAACTCAAGAAAAAATAATTACAACTACCCACCAGCTTGTAGCCGGGCTACCCACCAACTTTTGTAATTTATTTTCTTATGATTAATATTTTCCATTATAAGAAAAAAAAAAATGAAATTATTATTAAATATGAAATTATGATTAAATTACAACTATAAATTATTATGATTAAATATTAAATATTAAATTTTTTTAAATTATTATTAAATATGAAATTATGATTACTCTTTATCTAATATTTAAGAATTATTAAATGATTTATTTATTTTTAAAGAAAAAAAAGGAAAAAATTACAACTATAAACATGGCATGCTGATTCGTCTTACCAGGTTTCCAAATTGTCTGTGAATCTCTTGATTGACCAAACATTTTTTATTCGAACTCGTGTCCAAATCGTATAATCAACTTAGTATTGTACCTACTAAAATTCCAACAATTATTCAATAATTACTCATTCTATATATTAAATTTTAGGAGATAAGACTTTTGTAGTCGTGTTTAAAACTTACTTCTTACTCCATAAGAGAGTTCTTAATTACCTAACGGAAGCAATAAACAATATTGTTTTATGTCTATACGACTTAATGGAAAGAAGATCAGATAAAAATGATTGATTGTCATATGAAAAAAGAAATCTGAAGATGAGTCAAATATTAGATACCGGTTCATTATCACTAAGATAGTCTCTAACTATAAAGAATTTCTTTTGACATGTATAGTCGCATAACAGTTTTTCCTGAAATGTGGGGTTATATGGAAACATGAAAGAAATTAAGAAGCAGCGTAGCTTTCAGTGTGAGAATTTTTTGTTGTTGAAGAAGTCCTGAAAGAGATAAACAAATGACAGTGTTTTCGTTGGGTTGCCGTGAGTTGAGTTTGTTCAAGAATTTCACCATTTAGAAATGAAAAAAAAGTACAATCTGACTTTTTACCTGCCAAGTGCCAATAATATATTTCTTGTAGGGGGGGACCTGTTGGGCATGTACCAGTAGAAAGGGATCGGCTATGCATACAATTTCCTTTTTTCTTTTTCTTCCTTTCTCCTTGTTTTCATAACAAAGATAACATTTCCCTTGCTAGTAAACCAAGACAACTCAAACCAAGCTACAACAGGATCATGGTTGAGTAACATTTTGGCAACTCTGTCATCCCAATATTGTTGGAAATTGTAACAATGAAACAACAAAGTTATATGAATCAAGTGATATCGGAAATAATCAACAGAGAAAGAGCAAATATTTTGATACTAAGGCAGAGCCACCTGCTTAGCTAATTGTTTTTTACGAAATAAAAACTTATGTTGTCATTTATGCACACAATAACGTTCAAAAATATTTTTGGTAAAAAAAAAAGCAACTCAGTTGTGGGTTGTACATCCCAGCTAAAAAAAAATTATTTAGAAAAATTCAAAAATATTTTGTTCAAAAAGAAAGATCTTGGTTAAATCTACTCCCATCCCAAAAAGAAAGATCTTGTGAAGATTGTTTAAGACATAATTTTTAATTTTAATCTAGCAAATATATACAAAAGATGGTAGAAATCTTAAGGATAACTGAGATATAAGACTCCACCATAAAATATTCAAGTGATGCATTAATTCCGAACAATTTTATCTCATATTATTGACTTTGTTTCTTTGCCATGGGTAGATTTCTAAAATATTAGTTGCAACTTATGAGCATGGCGCATCAAAAACTCTTAATCTAAGCATACACCATCAAACAAAATAGCAACTAATTAATGAAAATCATAATTTCAATTAAAGTCAACGCAAAAACTCATAAAAAAATAATTATATTTACCACAATCATTAAATATGGCTTCCTCTATTATTCCAGTGATAGGGCTTATCTCCTCATGTTGAAAACACTCTCAAAAGATTTATTCATAGCTCAAACATCGTTTACAAAGAAGAAATAATATAACTCAAGAAATTTGCAACGTTGTATAGGTGTTATAGATTCACTGTTCAACTTAATATCGCTTAAGCATTGCAAATGGACAGTTACATAACTGTTGAAATTTAAGACACTAGAAATAAATGACAGTTCTTCACAGTATTATGTTCTTCAGTTTCTTCTTCATCCTGCTGCTGCACAATCGCTCTGCAAAAATTGTTTCTTCTCTGCAACCTCCTGAATCACTCCCTATCCTTTCCATGACTCCTCAACACCTCTCTTATACCAACATCACCTCTCAATCCCCACAATAACTTGAGAATAATCTGCTTTTACTCCCCTGCAAAGTTAAATATTTTCTTTTCTTTTTTATCTTCTTTTGATTCTCATGCGGCAACATGAAGCATACACACTCAAACACTTTGAAAACATGTCTCAGATGAAGTCAAACCCGCTGCAGACACAAGCAAATTCCTTTTATAAATCTCAAAATCCCGAGTATTTTTCACCTTCTCTGTTTTCTTCAAATCGAGAATATATCCTTCCTTTTATGAATCAAAGGAAATTACCACCCCTGGTTTATCTCCGTAACTCGATATCAATCCATAACCACGTCAAACTTCCTAAAATATCTCTTCAAATTTAATTGGAAAAAGTCTGCAGTTGATAACCAAATTTTCCCGCAAAAACTGTGTTAAACGATGAAGAATAAGAGGCCCCCTATCCAAATCAAGGGTGCTTTTAGCACTGGGGTTCCCTTAGTAATCCTCTAATGGTTACAGTAAATGGTGTTTCTATTGCAAAGGATATTGGTAGATATGAACCTAACGAGATTCTCGCTGCAAAGCAAAATTCTGGCAGTTTAAATGCTATCATTCATGCCATTACCCCAGATCTTCAGCACCATGTGACTACGTGCACTCGGTCTAAAGATGTGTGGGATATCTTAGAAACTGTATTCGAAGGGAATACCTCTGAAAAGGAAGCTAGGATTCAAAACCTAATTTCTGATTAGGAAAACCTTCGTATGGCTGATGAAGATTCATTTGATGAGTTTAATCACAAAGTGTCTGAAATTGTTAATGCATCTTTTGCATTGGGTAAGACTATTCCTGAAAAGGACATTGTGATAAAAATTCTCAGATCGTTGCCAGCCAAATACGACTCTAAGAAACATGCCATCGTTGAAGGAAATAACCTTAATACTTTATCCAGAAATACTCTAGTTGGGAAGTTAAAGATCTTTGATCATGAGCATATATCCAAATCGGGAAAGGATATTGCTTTCAAAGCACAGAAGAACACAAAATTACTTGACAAAAGTAAATGTGTTGGAAACTCTGTAGATGATCCTAGTGAGACTGATTCATCAGATGAAGATCTTAATAACTCAGTTTCTCTGATCACAAGACAGTTTAGAAATCTTCTTTTGAAGAGAAGTAAACGGTTTGTCATAGATAAGCCTAGATCATCAGTTAAACCTCATGACCGTGTTCCTCCTAAAAACAGGGATACAATCGATACTGATGATGAGGATATGCCTCAGTGCTTCTAGTGTAAAGGTTTTGGTCATTTTTCCAATGAGTGTCCAAATCGTAGAAAATACACTGGGAACAAAGGTCTAGCTGCAACTCTTGATGAAATGTCTGATCACTATGATTCAAATGAAGATGAAAAATCAAGTGTTGCGCTCCTTGCTGAAAATATTAATTTTGATAATTGTAGCAATACTCACATCAATCTTGATATTTTTCCTGGAGAAACTTCTTCAACCATTTTGGAGGATAAAATGGATTTTCTATGTCTATTGGAAATTCTATTTCTAATATTTCAGGTACCACCGTTTGTCTAGCAGCTTGCTCCGCTATGGTGTCCAAACCGTCCTCCACATTGACATGTTCTTATTGTACTTTTACCGGTCATGAACTCTCTAAGTGTTACAAGTACAAACATAAAATAAGATATGTCAATAAACTTCAACGGAGAGCAAATCGATTAGCAAACAAGCTCAAATTGGTTCAGAAATCGTCTGAGGTATGTAAACTCATCTCTTCTCCAAAGAAGTTAATTTCCAAAGAAAAGATTAGACCACTAGAGAAAAAAATAAGGTCTAAACATTTTGTGTAACAGGATTCTAAGAATTCCATTCAAGAAGGTTATGGTGGACATATTATTGTTCACTCCAGCACAACTTAATTATGCTGTTGGTGTATCTTGTCTCAAGTGTCTGGCTTAAAAGATACAAGAGATTGCACTCTTCAGGCTTTTGGAAAAGTTTTTTTTTTTTTTTTTTTTTTTTGCTTGTTTGGAATTTTTCCATCTTTTCATATCTAATTGATATTGAAAGGGCTTTCCCTGTTTGGTCAATAAAAGAGGGTTAAAATCGACAATTCTGCCTTCTTTAGGGTTGAGAATTGTGCGTACGTGAATCTTCTTTTGTATAAAGGTTCCGTAACCCTACATTCATTTTTCCTTTTCTTAAGAACTCTTTTTTATCATAAGTTTGCTTGTAGAGCTTGTTTGTCAATTTCTCTCACAAACACATATTTGAATGAAGACTCTAAGCATTATGACTTCTGATGCAAAAGAGCTTCAAATCTTTAGAAGTTTTCTGGTGTTCTTGAAGAGTTGAAGGAAACAAGAAAGGAGATACATCAAATAAAGGATATTGTTCTTAGGACTCTTGAAATTCAGAAGGCCCTGGTTCGGCATCAGTCAAGAAGGTTTGTTGGAATTGACTCCTTTCTTCATGAACCTTATGTTCCAATGGCTGTTGAGGAAAAGGAGTTCGGGGACGATAAATAATTTTTCAAAGGTCTTAATGTCTAGGAAACTTCTTATGAGAATTTATTCTTGTGTTTTAAGAAGGATAACTAGGGTTTGGAATAGCAATTATAGTGAGTACACATAGCTATTGCCAATGATTTTCATCTTGCAATGTTTTTAGATTTATTTATTTAAATTTCAAAAGTTTATTTGGAAGATGATTTTGCAGTATTAATCTTTATTAGTTTTATATATTGCAAAAATTATTATGGGATATGTGTGTTTGCGTCCGTGAACTATGATTGTCCCATATATGTAAAAAGTTAAGCCTGATAGACGCATTTATGTGTCTATTTTCATCTCTATTGTGTATATTGTTAGTACCCATTTTTTTACTAATTTTGGTATTTTATCTCTTTGTAGGTGTTTTTGGAGAAATA
>JAJJMB010001378.1:1153483-1224849 GCA_023531105.1 Papaver atlanticum
CGGTTTACAAAAGAATTTGCGAAGAGTTTACGGCAAGATAGGAGTGTATGGAGTCCTTATTCAGTCCTGAGAGAGTTTAAGAGAGTTTGGAAACCAAGTTGACGCGTAAAAAGAAGATTAAAATCCCGTAACGTGCTGTGAAGAAAAAAAAGAAAATATTTGGATTAACTCGAGTGATTTTGGGGTTTGGTGGATATATATAGGTTGATTCGAGTCATATTGAGAAGTACAAACAATTTGGGGGAGTTTGGAGAAGTTTAGAGCTATAGAGAAGCGAGAAAAAAATCAACAGAGTCGAGTTCAGAAACTTTCCTGCTGCTGCTGCTGCGAAGAAGACGAAGAACATTAGACCCTCAGAGTCAGTCGCAGAGGCAGACTTATTTTCAGTGATAACGAGGTACGGTCGCATCTTCCTGCAGTCACAGAAGCTCTTCAGCAACAACTCGGACTTCTGTTTTAGACCTTCAGCAACTACAGAATCCGCTGCTTAGCACTTTTCACTCTTTTAATCAACTTTTGAACACCAAATATGTATTTTGAGCAAGTGGTTAATATGAGGAGCTAAACCCCTTAGCCGAGGCGACGGAGGAAGCCATTGTTCCATGAAAAGTGGTATAGTTCTATTTTAATTATTTATTGCAATTATTTTACATGATTATTTGCATAGAACTTAGAAGAAAAATTGGTTTTTATTGAGTAGTTGTAAAGTGTTTTGATGGGACATGCTTGGTTTTAATACTTTTGATGTTTCATGCTTCGTGCTTACAATTATTACTTCAAAAATCTATTAAAGGCAAATACTAGAATCACCTTAAAGAAGAATATTGCATGAATATTGATTAGAGTTTATCACTTAATTGGTCAATGGTGGAATCCAGAGTCTCGGTATTTTCTTATTATTGTCAAAACAACTCTATTTAATTTTCAAAAATCCTTCACAAGTTCGAGCAACGAACCTTTTTACCACTACAACTACAAAACGAAATCAAAGCCTATTATGTCATTATGCAAATATTGATGGAAGATAGGATGAACTTTTGACTGCAAATATTAAGTCTATTTGAAAAAGCGGGGGTACAACAACCTCACCCAATATTTCGCTTAGCAATCTGTATGGACTAACTCCAATATACTTTCAAGAGAATCAACTAGACAGTCAGACTCAATCTAGAGAAAGTATATCAAAGAGTTTTATATCTCCATCTCTCAATTCAATCCGCAATCAGCAAATAGGAATTTGCGAGCCCGATTGAATATATGAGAAATAACTTGAACGGTACCAAAGACCAATGTTCAAGGATCAATCAATTTCAATCAACAACCAAAGGTTAGATTTACCAATTGATTGATTCAACACACAACCTGTGATATTTCAATTATATAACAAAATATAATGCGGAAAAAAAATAACACAGACACCAGAAGTTTTGTTAACGAGGAAACTGCAAATGTAGAAAACCCCCGGGACCTAGTCCAGATTTGAACACCATACTGTATTAAGCCGCTACAGACACTAGCATACTACCAAGCTAACTTCGGTCTGGAATGTAGTTGAACCCTAATCAATCTCACATTGATTCAAGGTACAGTCGTGTTCCTTATGCCTCTTATCCCAGCAGGATACTACGCACTTTATTCCCTTAGCTGATCTCACCCACAACAAAGAGTTGCTATGACCCAAAGTCGAAGACTTGATAAACAAATCTGTATCACACAGAAAAGTCTATTGAATAGATAAATCTGTCTCCCACAGATAAACCTACGAGTTTTGTTCCGGCTTTTGATAAATCAAGGTGAATAGGAACCAATTGATATACCGGACTTATATTCCCGAAGAACAGCCTAGAAATATCAATCACCTCACAATAATCTTAATCGATTAACGAAACAAGATATTATGGAATCACAAACAATGGGACGAAGGTGTTTGTGACTACTTTTTTATCTTGCCTATCGGAGATAAAATCTCGAGCAAATCTTAAAGAAGATAGTACTCAATCACGATAGAAAATAGCAAGATCAGAACACGCAACTACAAAGAAATAGTTGGGTTTGGCTTCACAATCCCAATGAAGTCTTTAAGTCGTTAACCTACAGGGTTTCGTGAAAAACCTAAGGTTAAAGGAGAATCGACTCTAGCTTATGCAACTAGTATCACACAGGAGGTGTGGTGATAAGCACGTAAATGCTACATTTTATACCCATATTTATATTAGTTAGGACTCGATATTTTGGTTAATGACACTGTTTTAATGGTTTTATAGAAAATTGAAGCAAATCCCGTCATCCATGAATAAAGGGCTAAATGAAGAGCCAAAATGGTGGTTGCTACTAAAAATACCGAGAATGCATATCATGGAACCGGAGACAGTCACAAATGGTTAACTACATGCATTCCATTTAACCTTTTACAGTGGTCCACCTCAAATATCTCACTGCCAGAAGATTAGTGGGACGTTGGAGAAACAGAAGGGAGAGGCCGAGGTTGCGGCTACAGCCGTAAACAGAGAAGACTAAGGTTTGGATTTTTACTTCTCCGAATCCATTTTGCTTAGCTAGTTTGATTTGAATATGTTTATGGCTTTTAATAAAGCCATGTTAGGGTTTAGGTAGAAACCAATTTTATTGTGTAAACTCTACATTTGTATGCTTAATAATGATTTGATTGATTAGTAGTTTTTCTTCATATTACTTGGTATTTAATTGCTCATGTGCTTTTGTTGATTATTTATGCTTTTCAATTGATATGGCGTGCTTGGGTTAAGTTCTTTGACGCGATATTCTTTAGGATTGATAAGTAATGCTTTAGAATCACTACCCATGAAGCGAAGAAAATTACAGCGGAGAAACAGTATTTTAAAAGGCATGAAATATATTTTTAACGATTAGTAGAGCTTGCATAATTAATTGGTGGAAACCGAAAATCCTAACAACCCATTTCCACTTTATTCATTGTTAGAATTGTTATTATTTCATTTTGTTCTGAATTTCTGAAAACTCTTTAAAACATCATCTTGTTAATTAGTTATTCTTGGTAGTAGTTGGTAGTAGTATTTTCACATTCCTCGTGGGAACGACCTTTACTTTCCATTGTTCTACTAGTTAGACACTGTGCAGTTGCAGTATTTTATTGTAGGTTTCCCGACCTACTAAGTTTTTGGCGCCGCTACCGGGGAATGGTTGCAAAATACTCTTTAGTTGATATCATTGTATATAGTTTATTTTTATTTTATTTTTAGTTTTTGTACATAATTTATTTTTATTTTTCTTTAGAATTTCTTTAGTTTCTTTTTACGCAGTTTGTTTGATTTTTTTTTTAGGTACCTTAGATTGAAGTGCTGCAATTGAAACCAGTAGCGGGTGAAAAGAAAGTATGCACTCGCAAAGCTTTTGCAAGAGCGACTTGGAAGATCCATTAGAGGTTTGCTTAGCTCATTTTGGGTATAATTTTTATGATGATAGTGTTATTTGTGAAGTCAAAGCTTTGTTAGACACCACACCGCTGCTAGACACTAATAAATGGAAGCCCAAACTAGAACCTCTAGTTTTACTGAGTCTCGACTAGTTCCATTAGTTGAGAAAGCTCTGACCTTGACCCTTAATAATGAAACCGTTGTAGATGATAATAGGCCAATTAGTCACGATATCATTGTTCCATTGAGCCCTTGTTTCTCAGATCCATCTAGTGATTTTCTAAAAGCTTATGTGAATGTTCAACATATTGATACCGCTGAATTTGAACCAATATCAGCCGCAAAAATTATTTCCTCAGACTTAGAACAAGATTTAGAGTGTACAATGACTGTTGAATTCTCTAAACAATCTTCACTCGTTATCCATGAATCATATTTACTTCAGATAACCACATATAATGGGGAAGGTTCCAATTGTGTTACGAATAAGACTGAGTTCAGTTTTTGCTCTCTGGGTACTAATCATCATTACTGCAGGATCATCTTTTCAGCAAAACTAGTTAGTTTGGTTGATCCCCAACTTTTCAGACTCTATATATATGATTTGCAGCGTACTTTGGGGTACCAACCTCACCTTGTTTGAGAACGTGCTACTGGAAAACAGGGAAACAAATACATTTCGCTTCATGGGAGTCAACCCATCAGATTTGTTCCCTTTACTCTATCTTTTATTTATTTTTAAATCTCCCATCTTAATTTCTACGTTGGACGACTCAATTACATTGAGGACAATGTAATGTTTAAGTGTGGGGTGTGGCACTTTCGTTAGGAATTTTAAAATAATAATAAATAAATAAATAAATTATTATGATTGTTAAGATTATGACCAACTGTGTAGCGGGTCTTTTTCATTCTTTTTCAAATTTTCCATGATCAGCTGTGTAGCGGGTTTAAAAAAATAAAATAAAATATTACCAGCTGTTGAGCAGGTCTATTCTTTCGTTTTCTTATCAATTTATGACCAGCTGTTGAGCGGGTCTAAAAAAAAGAATAAAAAAAAATTATGACCAGCTGTTGAGCGGGTCTAAAAAAAATGATCAGCTGTTGAGCGGGTCAATTCTTTGTTAGACCCGCTACACAGCTGATCATGGAAATTTTGAAAAAGAATGAAAAAGACCCGCTACACATCTGGTCATAATCCTTACAATCATAATAATTTATTTATTTATTATTATTTTTAAATTCCTAACGAAAGTGCGATGTGGGGATTAGGTTTCCCAGTTGCTAGAGTCCTCCTTTATATAGTCTTCAAATCATGGTTTGCAATCTAAGTTACCTTGGTAACAAAGCATTCAATATTCACCGTTAGATGAAAACCTGATTAGATTCAAGCTAATATCTTTCAATCGTTAGATCGAACTTAGCTTGTTATACACAAATGAAATGTAACTTCATTTAGGTTTGGGTAACCGTACCTAAACATGTGCACTTAGTCGGTTCACCAATAGTTAACCAATGGTTAGCCATATGAGCACTTTCATATCAACCTTATTCATCTTCACCATAACTAGTTCAAATGACTCAAATGAAACTAGTTAGAGAGTTGTTTAATTGCTTAGATCTCATAGAAGTATACAAGACACAATTGAAGAAAAATCGATTTTGATTCACTCAAATCAATTCAAGAACATCATATCCACGGTTTGCCAAAGATTGCATTCCTTATTATATAAATGTTTTAGTTCATGAACAAACCGATTTTAGTAAGTAACCTACTTAAGTATGCAAACGGGTACGCATACCTAAGTAGCCGGAGCGAGTTTGGTTACGCCAGTACGCATATGGGTACGCATACCATTTCACATTCCAAACTCCAGCAGAAATTCATGGAACCCAAACTTCCCCCAGTACGCATACATAGATTCCGGACTTCCAACAACCAACCAGTACGTGTACGGGTACGCATACTTAGGTTCCCGGTTTTGGATTTATACACAAATGTGAATACACACTATGCTTATTGATAGACGCATTTATGTGTCTATTTTCATCTCTATTGTGTATATTTTTAGTACCCATTTTTGTACTAATGATGGTATTTTGTCCCTTTGTAGGTATTTTCGGGGAATAAACATTTTTGGGAAAATCGGCTCGAAAAGTTGTCTAAATGCACCTCAAGGGACAAGTGTTATACGGACTCCAGCAGCGGATAAGGGGCACCCATGGCTATGTGTAGCCCAAATTCATCTTTAGCACCCATCTTCATCATTTGAAAACAGATTTTGGCGGGAAAATTTTGTCAGAAAAACATAATTTCTGTTTCGAATTTTGGATGATTTTTAAGGCGATTCAAGGGATGATTTTCGTTGGGTTAACCCTGTTAAGGATAAACAAGTATGGTATGAGCTGTAGAATCGATTAAACAGGGATAGAAATCCGTGTTGGAGCAAAACAGGGAGAATTCATATTTTGAGTTGTTTTCGGTTTACAAAAGAGTTTGTGAAGAGTTTACGGCAAGATTGGAGTGTATGGAGTCCTTATTCAGTCCTGAGAGAGTTTAAGAGAGTTTGGAAACCAAGTTGACGCGTAAAAAGAAGATTAAAAATCCCGTAACTTGAGGAGAAAAAAACCCGAGAATATTTATGGATTAACTCGAGAGATTTTGTGTTTAGTGGCTATATATAGGTTGATTCGAGTCATATTTGGAGATAAGAACAATTTGGAAGAGTTTGGAGAAGTTTAGAACCTTTTAGAAGCGTAAAAAAATCAACTGGAGTCGATACAGAAACTTTTCTGCTGCTGCGAAGAAGAAGAACACGAAGAACATTAGACCCTCAGAGTTAGTCGCAGAGGCAGACTTATTTTCAGTGATAACGGGTTACGGTCGCATCTTCCTGCAGTCACCGAAGCCTTTCAGCAACAATTCCGACTTCTGATTTAGATCTCCAGCAACTGCAGAATCCGCTGTTTTAACACTTTTCTCCCTTTTAATCAACTTTTGAGCCATAAACATGTATTTTGAGATTATGATTAATATGAGGAGCTAAACCCCATTGCCGAGGCGATAGAGGAAGCTATTTTTCCAACAAAAAGTGGTATATTCTATTTTATTTATTTTATTTCAATTATTTTTATGATTATTTGCCTTGATTTATAATTGTTTGAATGATTTTTGTTAAGCAATTGTTATTTCTTTTGATAGAGCATGCTTAGCCATAGGTTCTTGATGCTTTATACTTTGGATTTACACTTGTTATTTTGAAAATCTATATGTTGCAATAGCTTAGAATCAAATTAAACGCAAAAATTGAATAAATATAAATACTATATAAAATCACTTTGAACTTGGAAAAATAGTGGAATCTTAGCCTCAGTGTTCTTTTAATATTGATATCAACTTTGTCAGTGTTTGCTATAATTTTTAGTGATTTTTCTATTTAGTTTTGAATTTAAGTCTAAAGTTATCCTTCACAAGTTCGAGCAACGAACCTTTTTACCATTACAACTACAAAACTATGCTTATATCCAAACATGGTTACTTGTTCTAAACTCTCATTTCAATAATTGAAACTGCAATAGTTGTTATCCACGAACTATTAACATCAAAGCGATTTTCAAGTTATTGAAATAATCAACATGACTTTCATCAAGAGTAAAGATGAACTTGGTTAAAGCGAAAGCCTACCAACACATATTTCGAGAAATAGATAAGTGAATTAAACTCAGCTCGAAATAACAAATGTGTATAATTGAAGTCTATATAGCAATACGACTTTTGTCTCAAAATAGGAGATATAATAGATAGACTTTTGAGTGACAGATAAGCTCAAGTCTCCACATACCTTTTGTTGATGAAGTTCTATAAGTTCCCTTGAGTAGTTCTTCGTCTTCTTTCGATGAACGCCATGGAGTCTAAAGCTCAACTACACTTACTATCCTAATCCGAGACTTAGCTATAAATATGGGACAGTTAAGGTTCACGGACGTAAACAACATATCCCATAACAATTTGCAATATATTAAACCAATAAAGATTAATACTGCAAAATCAATCTTTGTCCTTAGAAGATAGAATCAATCTTTTTCGCATGTATTTACACCAAGAATAGCTACCAAAGGCATATAAAAATATTTTCTTAACGAAGAAGAACATACAAAGTCAATAAAGACCATGCATCATAGTTCACATAAGATGATTGTGCACATCCCATAGTATTGTGTACTACTGCCCATTCTTAAACTTCCTTCTTTGTGATTCACCAACAACATTATTGTAAAAGCTACAAATAAGCTTTGAAGAGTAGTACTCCAAGAATCCAAGTGCCCAAGTCCAAGATAAGTGGAACAAGTTCGACGAAATGGAGCACAACACTCAAAAACAAGAGACGGGACAAATACCAATCTTAACTCATCCAAATTCAAGAATTCTCATCTCCATTTTGAAGGGAATTCAAAAAGGAAGAGAATGCAAAGAGAATGAGGTAATTCCGAGTTTGGACGAATAAGTTACGGCCAAAACAAGTTTACCGAATATCGACTTCTACGATCAAGTATGCATACCGGTTTGCAAACGAATTTTCATAACCTGGAGCAGTATGAAAACGGGTATGCGTACTTAAATCCTTGGATTTTGATTTTAAATGATGGTTTGCATACCTGGTATGTGTACCATGAAGTCCAAACATCCCGAATTACTATTTTCAAACCTAAACTTTTAAGAACCTTAAATACAGATCAAGTTAGGTAGAAATGAACTATAAGCAAGGTACATGGATAATTATAAGTACTCTAAGCAAATAAAAACACAAATCTTGCTCAAGTTTATAGACATACCTTTTTAGAAGAATCTAATCGAATTCTACAGCCTTACCGAACATAATCTGTGCGCCCCAATTCTCGTGCTTCCCTCCCTGTATATATACATAGCTGGGGATTCCTTGGTGAGGATGAACTAACAACACACTCAAGTTGTGTTGAGGTGAGCAATGTCTTTCTCACCACAAGTGACTTTTGGATTATCATGAAAGAGATCGCTTTTAGAACCTTTCACATCCAAATCCATCTTTCCAAAGAACTTTTTAAGTTCCAACATCATGGATACTTCCTTCTCCATAGTCATGGAATTTTCTGGGAGATCATTCCTTTTCACACTCAAAACATCATTGACTTTCTTTGGTATCCACTTCTGAGTGCGTTTAGGAACAATCGGAACCTTCTTCCCATTACTCTCTTCTAGAATTCTCGGAAGATAACTGGATTGACTATTCTTTTGCAAGTTAGTCTTTCTCCAACTGGGAGCATCGGATCTTGTCTTCGCCTTTACGAAGTGATCCTTTTGATAACCATTACGATTGTGAAAAGGATTCGTATGACGTTTATAGGCAAATCTAGGTTTATCACAGCACTGATTCCTTTGCCTAAAGGTTGGACAGTTATAACCTGTAACGTTAAGGGGATTAGTCTTAACATATGATCTTGGTTTCACAACTTCTTGTGATGCCAAAACAAGAACATCATGAAGTTTCTCATTCCTTATACGGAAACGACATCTCCTTTCCAGGTGACCTTTATTTACGCAATAGTGGCAAACATAAGGAATTTTCTTACCTTGATCTGTGTGTGCTAACTTTAGAGGTTGATATACACTGATCTTTTGAACCTTAACTGCTGGTGAATGTATTTTACTTTTTCCATCAGTGGAAACCTTTTGTTGAGAAGAATCACTAGACTTGACAAATTTTACCTCTTTGCTAGTACTTGGAGCATCTATTCCCTAATAGCCCAATCCTCGTGTATCACGATGATTTTTACTTGCTCCTAACATAGTGGTTAATTTGCTTGAACTAGTATTGAACTTTTTCAAGTCATCTTCCAACATCTTGATTATATCAAGAGCAGCAGCTAAATCATCCTCAAGGCATTTTTCTCGAGCGAGATACACGCCTTCTCTGTCATCAAAACTTGCTTGCTGGGAGTTAATCCTTGCTTCAATTTTTGAAAGTTTCTCTTCTAACAAGAAGTATTTTATATAAACAAGATCATATTCAAGTGACTTTCTACTCAGGTTTTCCTCGGTATCTTTGAGGTTCGATTCGCAAGAGCGATTCCAACCATAAAGACCTCCGTAAATTCTTTTCAATTTCTTATTTTCTCGACAAAGAGGAGTCAGAAGAGGTATGATATGAGAAGTTGTAATCTTCTTCATTTTCAATGAATCCAAAAACTTAACATACTCTGATACTTCCTCATCAACATCTCTATCAATATCTGAATCACCTTCATCGGAAAGCTCATCCAACTGTTTTTCTAGGTGTGTTTCCCAATCAACAGTTTCTACATTCAGAGAATGTTTAAATATTGACTTAGATGTGACAGTTCTCTCAGGTGAATTCAAGCTTTGAAAACCATCTGGTAATTTCTGACCTGGTACGTTATTAGAGATACACTCGTCCATAATAATCAGATTGCTACAAACACAGACTTATGGGGTCTTTAACATGTTTGCCTTCTCTGATACCAGTTGAAAAAGCGGGTGTACAACAACCTTACCCAATATTTCTCTTAGCAATCTATATGGACTAACTCCAATATACATTCAAGAGAATCAACTAGACAGTCAGACTCAATATAGAGAAAAGTATATCAAAGAGTTTTATATCTTTATCTCTCAATTCAATCCGCAAACAGAAAATAGGAATTTGTAAGCCCGATTGAATATAAGAGAAATAACTTGAATGGTACCAAAGACCAATGTTCAAGGATCAATCAATTTCAATCAACAACCAAAGGTTGGATTTCCCAATTGATCGATTCAACGCACAACCTGTGAAATTTCAATTATATAACAAAATATAATGCGGAAAAGAAATAACAAAGACACCAGAAGTTTTGTTAACGAGGAAACCGCAAATGCAGAAAACCCCCAGGACCTAGTTCAGATTTGAATACCACACTGTATTAAGCCGCTACAGACACTAGCCTACTACCAAGCTAACTTAAGTCTGGAATGTAGTTGAACCCTAATCAATCTCACACTGATTCAAGGTACAGTCGTGCTCCTTATGCCTCTTATCCCAGCATGATACTACGCACTTGATTCCCTTAGCTGATCTCACCCACAACTAAGAGTTGCTACGACCCAAAGTCGAAGACTTGATAAACAAATATGTATCACACAAAAAAGTCTATTGAATAGATAAATTTGTCTCCCAAAGATAAACCTACGAGTTTTGTTCCATCTTTTGATAAATCAAGGTGAACAGGAACCAATTGATATACCATACTAATATTCCCGAAGAACAACCTAGAAATATCAATCACCTCACAATAATCTTAATCTATTAACAAAACAAGATATTGTGGAATCACAAATGATGAGATGAATGTGTTTGTGACTACTTTTTTATCTTGCCTATCGGAGATAAAATCTCGAGCAAATCTTAAAGAAGATAGTACTCAATCACGATAGAAAACAGCAAGATCAGAACCCGCAACTACAGAGAAATAGTTGGGTCTGGCTTCACAATCCCAATGAAGTCTTTAAGTCGTTAACCTACAGGGTTTTGTGAAAAACCTAAGGTTAAAAGAGAATCGACTCTAGCTTATGAAACTAGTATCACAAAGGAGGTGTGGGGATTAGGTTTCCCAGTTGCTAGAGTTCTCCTTTATATAGTCTTCAAATCAGGGTTTGCAATCTAAGTTACCTTGGTAACAAAGCATTCAATATCCACCGTTAGATGAAACCTGATTAGATTTAAGCTAATATATTTTAACCGTTAGATCGAACTTAGCTTGTTATACACAAATGAAATGTAACTTCGTTTAGGTTTGGGTAACCGTACCTAAACGTGTGCACTTAGTCGGTTCAAAAATAGTTAACCAATGGTTAGCCATATGAGCACTTTCATCTTCACCATAACTAGTTCAAATGACTCAAATGAAACTAGTTAGAGAGTTATTCAATTGCTTAGATCTAATAGAAATATACAAGACACAATTGAAGCAAAATCGATTTTGATTCACTCGAATAAATTCATGACCATCATAGCCACGGTTTGCAAAAGATTGCATTCCTTATTATATAAATGTTTTAGTTCATGAACAAACCGATTTTAGTAAGTAACCTACTTAAGTATGCAAATGGGTACGCATACCTAAGTAGTCGGACCGAGTTTTGTTACGCCAGTACGCGTAGGGGTACGCATACCATTTCATATTCCAAACTCCAGCAGAAATTCATGGAACCCAAACTTCCGCCAGTACGCTTACGGGTACGCATACTTAGATTCCCGGTTTTGGATTTATACACAAATGTGAATACACACTATGCTTATATCCAAACATGGTTACTTGTTCTAAACTCTCATTTCAATCATTGAAACTTTCTTAGAGGATTGCAATAGTTGTTATCCACAAACTATTAGCATCAAAGCGATTTTCAAGTTATTGAAATAATCAACATGACTTTCGTCAAGAGTAAAGATGAACTTTGTGAAAGTGAAAGCTTACCAACACATATTTCGAGAAATAGATAAGTGAGTTAAACTCAGCTCGAAATATCAAATGTGTATAATTGAAGTCTATATAGAAGTACGACTTTCGTCTCAAAATAGGAGATAGAATAGATAGACTTTTGAGTGATAGATAAGTTCAAGGCTCCACATACCTTTTGTTGTTGAAGTTCCACAAGTTCTCTTGAGTATTTTTTCGTCTTCTTTCGATGAACGCCGTGAAGTCTAAATCTCAACTACACTTACTATCCTAATCCGAGACTTAGCTATAAGTAGACTAGAAATCAAGACTTATAGTTTTGGCAACTAAACTTGACAAACAAGCTTGAGATAGCAACGCTTGCGAGCTTGACCGAGCAGTGCGCTAGCACTATTATACGTCTTTATGCAAATATTTATGAAAAATAGATTGAATCTATGAATATTCCGCGGTATTGATCTTTCCCTGATCCACTTCTATGTAAAAGTACTGTGTGGCTCCGTAAGTTCTCTTATGTTGAGTATTTCCAATTAAATTAATCATGGGTTCTTTTGTGGTTAATTTAATTGAGTTTTTATGGATACAAATTCATGTCTCATGTAATTTGTTAATGTCAAAAGAAATCCTTTTCTTGTAAAAGTAAGGTTGCTCTTGTTGTTCTTTCGGGAATGACATTTTATTGGGGAGAGTTCTTAATTGAACTTGTGCTTAATTGCCAAATCTTTGTGGGGAGTGCGGCTGTGGAATATTGTAGGATTTTTATTGTACCTTTATAAACTCCTTGATGAATACACTTAGTTTCGACTATGTGAAATTATCGAAACAAAGTTGATATGTTCTCTTTTAGTCATGAAGTACCTCTATGAGAATTTTATTATGATCCCACTAATTTTCGTACCTTTGCCAATTTATATTGACAAAAAGGGGAAAAATTAATGTGCAGTTCACACTGAAAATACATATGGTTTACGGATCATTATGTAAGGGGGAGTGGTTTTCATGTGAGATGAAGTATTGACTAAGGGGGAGTGATACATATCACCATAGTATTGTTGTCAAAGTTGTGATGCAATTGGACTTTGATGCTATGTAATAATACTATGACACTGTATAACAATGATTGAGAGCTACTGTTTTCTCATTGTTATAGCTACAGATCTTCAACAACTATGATGCTGAGTTGAACACGTTCAGAATCACTGGAGTACTTGGAAGTGACGAAGATTTCGAGTAATGTTGAAGAACCAAGGAAATCAAGCATTTGGATGAGAAGCTACAAAGTTTTTTTATTTTGTAATCCATATGTATTGATAGTTTTGTCACTAAAATTGACAAAGGGGGAGATTGTTAGAGCACTGCTCGGTCTAATACGCAAGCGTTGCTATCTCAAGCTTGTTGTCAAGTTTTGTTGCCAAAACTATAAGTCTTGATTTCTAGTCTACTTATAGCTTAAGTCTCGAATTAGGATAGAAAGTTTAGTTGAGTTTTAGACTTCACGACGTTCATCGATTGAAGACGAAGAACTACTAAGGAGAGCTTGTGGAACTTCATCAACAAAATGTATGTGGAGACTTGAACTCATCTATCACTCAAAAGTCTATCTACTCTATCTCCTATTTGAGACAAAAGTCGTATAGCTATATAGACTTCGATTATACACATTTGATATTTCGAGTTGACTTTAACTCGCTTACATATTCCTCGAAATATGTGTTGGTAAGCTTTCGCTTTAACAAAGTTCATCTTATACTCTTGACGAAAGTCAAAAGATGATCATATGAAAATCACCTGGTAAAATCTTATATGATTTGTATGAGACAGTCATTTGATGTAGACTCGGAATGTTTCATATTGATCATTCTATCACTTGAAAATTGCTTCGAAGCTAATAGTTTTTGTGAGATAGCTATTGTCATCTTCTAAGAATGTTTCAATGATTGAAATGGGAGTTTAAAACAAATAACCATGATTGGATATAGCACAGTATGAGTACTTGTATGCTAATTGTTGCAAGATATTCCAAGTACGGGAACCATAGTATGAATACCCGTATGCGTACTGGTTGGTTTATAAAAGGAACTCAGTATTCATACCGCTATGCATACTGGCGTGAGTTTCTAGTTCCGGAATTTTACTGAGGTTGGATGGTTTGCGTACCCGTTCGCATATTGGCGAACCCAGACTTGGTCCGGCCACTTAGATATGCGTACCCGTACGCATACTTGAGAAGGTTAATCGGTTTGTTCATGAACTAATACATTTATATAATAAGGAATGCAATCTTTAGCAAGCCGTGGCTATAATGTTCATGAATTGATTCGAGTGAATCAAAATCGATTTTGCTTCAATTGTTTCTTATATACTTCTATGAGAATATAAACAATTGAACAACTCTAGAACTAGTTTCATTTGAATAAATTGAACTAGCTATAGTTAAGATGAATAAGGTTGATATGTAAGTGTTCATGAAAAAGCGGGGGTACAACAACCAGACCTAATATTTCGCTTAGCAATCTTTATGGACAACTCCAACATAATTCCAAGAGAATCAACTAGTCAGTCAGACTCAATTAATGGAAATATATCCAAGAGTTGTATCTCTGTTTCACAATGTAATCAGCAAATCAAAAAGATAGAAATCCGTGAGCCTGATTATTATGTGAAACAACTTGCACGGTACCAAACACCAATGTTCAAGTGTCAAACAATTTATATCAACAACCAAAGGTTGGATTATCTAATTGATTGAACTACGCACAACCTGTGATATTTCAATTATATAAACAAATATAATGCAGAAAAGAAATAACACATACACCATAAATTTTGCTAACGAGGAAACCGCAAATGCAGAAAAACCCCAGGACCTAGTCCAGATTGAACACCACACTGTATTCAGCCGATACAGACACTAGCCTTCTCCAAGTTAACTTCAGGATGGAATGTAGTTGATCCCTAACCAATCTCACACTGATCAAGGTACAGTCGCGTTCCTTACGCCTCTAGAACCACGCCGGATTTTGCGCACTTGATTCCCTTAGCCGATCTCACCCACAACTAAGAGTTGCTATGACCCAAAGTCGAAGACTTGATAAACCAATCTGTGTCACACAGAAAAGTATATTGTATAGATAAATCTGTCTCCCACCGATAAACCTATGAGTTTTGTTTCGTCTTTTGATAAATCAAGGTGAACAGGAACCAATTGATATACCGGACTTATATTCCCAAAGAATAACCTTGAAATATCAATCACCTCACAATAATCTTAATCGTATGGTAGCGAAATAAAATATTGTTGAATCACAAACGATGATACGAAGATGTTTGTGACTACTTTTTATCTTGCCTATCGGAGAGTAAATCTCGAGCAAATCTTATACAAGATAGTACTCAATCACAATAGAAAACAGCAAGATCAGATCACGCAACTACAGAGAAAATAGTTGGGTCTGGCTTCACAATCCCAATGAAGTCTTCAAGTCGTTAACCTACAGGGTTTCGTGAAAAACCTAAGGTTAAAGGAGAATCGACTCTAGTCGCAACTAGTATCACACAGGAGGTATGGGGATTAGGTTTCCCAGTATCTAGAGTTCTCCTTTATATAGTTTTCAAATCAGGGTTTGATAGCTTTGAAACAAAGCAATCAATATTCACCGTTAGATGAAAACTGATCTAAGAGCCAAGCTAAGTTTGCTTGAAACCAAAGAAATATCTCTCCACCGTTAGATGGTCTTATCCTGTTACACACAAATAAAATGTACCTTCATTTAGATATGGGTAATTGTACCTAAACGTGTACACCTTGTTGGCTCAACAATAGTTAACCGAAGTTAGCCATATGAATACTTTCTTATCAACCATATTCATCTTATAGACAACTAGTTATAGAGTTGTTCAATTATTTATATTCTCATAGAAGTATACATGACATAATTGAAGCAAAATCGATTTTGATTCACTCGAATCAAGTCATGAACATTATAGCCACGGTTTGCAAAAGATTGCATTCCTTCATATATAAATGTATTAGTTCATGAAAAAACAGATTCTGGAACTTAACCCACTCAAGTATGCAAACGGGTACGCATACTTAAGTAGCCGGACTTGGACTGTGTCCGACAGTATGCGAATGGGTACGCATACTATCACACATCCAAAACAACAGTTGAATTAGTACGCGTATGGGTATATATACAGAAGTTTCCGGACTTCAACTGAGTCGCCAGTACGCATACCAAGGCTCCCGGACTTTACCTGACCTTCCCAGTACGCATACGGGTATGCATATACCGATCTTGGATCAACATATATGCAAGTACGCATACTATGTCTATAATCCAATTATGGTTAAGTGTTCTAAACTCTATTTCAATCATTGAAACATTCTTAGAGGATGATAATAGTTGTTTTCACTAACTATTAGCATCAAAGCAATTTTCAAGTTATGGAAATAATCAATACGAAACATTCCGAGTCTACATAAAATGACTGTATCACGCAAATCATGTAAGATGTTACTTGGCGATTTTCACATGATCATCTTTTGACTTGCTTCAAGAATATAAGATGAACTTGGTTGAAGCAAAAGCTTACCAACACTTATTTCGAGAGATATGTAAGCGAGTTAAACTCAGCTCGAAATATCAAATGTGTATAATCGAATACTATATAGTAATACGACTTTTGTCTCAAGAAGGAGATAAAGTAGAAGTAGACTTTCTGAGGGATAGACATACCTTTTATCGATGAAGTTCCACAAGCTCTCCTTAGTAGTTCTTCGTATTCAATTGATGAACGCCGTGAACTCTAAAGCTCAACTACAAAATTTATCCTAGTCCGAGACATTACTATAAGTTGACTAGAAATCAAGAATTATAGTTTTGATCACTAAACTTGACAAACAAGCTTGAGATAGCAACGCTTGCGATTTCGACCGAGCAGTGCTCTTACAATCTCCCCCTTTTTAAATTTTAGTGACAAAACTATCAACACATATGGACTACAAAATAAATAAACTTTGTAGCTTCTCATCCAAATGCTTGATCTCCTTGGTTCTTCAACATTACTCGAAATCTTCGTCACTTCTAAGTAATCCATGATTCTGAAAGTGTTAAACTCAGCATCATAGTTGTTGAAGATCCGTAGCTATAACAATGAGAATACAGTTGCTCTCAATCATTGTTATACAATGTCATAGTATTATTATACAGCATCAAAGTTCAATTGTATCATAACTTTTACAACAATACTATGGTGATATGTATCACTCCCCCTTAGTCAATACTTCATTTCACATGAAAACCACTCCCCCTTACATAATGATCCGTAAACCATATGTATTTGTAGTGTGAACTATACATTAATTCTCCCCCTTTTTGTCAATATAAATTGGCAAAGGTACGAAAACTAGTGGAATCCTAATAAAATTTTCATTGAGATACGTCATGACCAAAAGAGAACATATCAACTTTGTTTCGATGATTTCACATAGCTGAAACCAGTGTATTCATCAAGGAGTTTATAAATATACAAGAAAACTCCTACAATATTCCACAGCCGCACTCCCCACAAAGATTTGGAAATTAAGCACAAGTTCAAAAAGAACTCTCCCCCATAAAATGTCATTCCCGAAAGAACAACAAGAGCGACCTTACTTTCCCAAGAAAAGAAGGATTTCTTTGGACATTAACAAATGATCATGAAACATGAATTTGTATCCAAAATACTCAATTAAATTAACCGTAAGAGAACCCATGATTAATTTAATCGGAAATGCTCAACATAAGAAAACTTACGGAGCCACACAGTACATACACAAAGATGTGGATCAGGGAAAGACCAATACTGCGGAATATTCAAAGATTCATTCTATTTTTCATCAATATTTGCATAGAGACATGTAATAGACTTAATCTTTGTAAACAAAAGTTCACCCTATCTTCCATCAATATTTGCATAATGACATAATAGGCTTAACTTTTGTTGTCAAAAGCTCATTCTATCTTTTATCAATAAAGACGTATGATTGACTTAACTTTTGAGCAAGTAAGGGACAATCATAGTTCACGGACGCAAACACACATATCCCATAACAAGTTGCAATATATAAAACCATAAAGATTAATAATGCAAAATCATCTTCCAAATAAACTTTAGAATTTAAATAAATAAATCTCAAAACATTGCAAGATGAAAATCGTTGGAAATAACTATGTGTACTCACAATAATTGCTATTCCAATCCCTAGTTATCCTTCTTAAAACACAAGAATAAATTCTCATAAGAAGTTTCCTAGACATTAAGGCCTCTAAAAATTTCTTTATCGTCCCCGAACTCCTTGTCGTCAACAGCCATTGGAACATAAGGTTCATGAGGAAAGGAGTCAATTCCAACAAACCTTCTAGACTGATGTCGAACCAGGGCCTTATGAATTTCGTGAGTCCTCAAAACAATATCCTTTATTTGTTGAATCTCCTTTCTTGTTTCCTTCAACTCTTCAAGAACCCCAGAAAACTTCTATAGATTAGAAGGAACAACTCTTGGTTTCCTCACTTTCCTCCTTTTTCTTTTCAAAGTTGAAGGTACATGAGATTTATCTTTTTCCTTCATGATTGATGGCGTAACAATCATATTTACATCTTTTTCATCAGAAGACATAATGCTTGGATTCTCCATATCAGTATGAGATTGTGAGAGGAATTCACAAATCAGACTCAACAAGCAATCTTGTGATAAAAAAGAGTTTTCAGAGAAGGAAAAAGGAATGTAGGGTTACAAAACCTTTATACACTAAAAGATTCACGTACGCACAATTCACAACCCTAAAGAAGGAAGAATTGTTGATTTTAACCCTCTTTTACTGCTCAAACAGAGTAAGGTCCTTCCAATATCAATTAGATATGAAAAGATGGAAGAATTCCAAGAAGGTGAAAACAAGACCAGAAAGAAAAAAAACATGAAAAACTTTTTCTCTTTTCCTAAAGCCTGAAATGTGCAAACTCTTGTCTCTTTTTGAACCAAGCACATGAGATAAGATACACAACCAACACATTTAAGTTGTGCTGGGGTGAACAACAATCTGTCCACCATAACCTTCTTGAATAGAATTCTTAGAACTCTGTTTCATAGACTGTTTAGACCGAATTCTTTTCTCTAGTGGTCTAATTAACTTCTTTGGAGAAGAGATGAGATTACATACCTCAGATGATTTCTGAAAAAGTTTGAGCTTGTTTGCTAATCGATTTGCTCTTCGTTGAAGTTTGTTGACATATCTTATCTTATGTTTGTACTTGAAACATTTGGAGAGTTCATGACCCCTGAGAGTACAATAAGAACATGTAAATATGGAGGATGGTTCGGACGTCATGGCTGTGCAGGCTGCTAGACAAATGGTAGAACCTGAAAGATTAGAAACATAATTTCCAGTAGACAAATCGAAGTCCATTTTATCCTCCAAGGTGGTTGAAGTTTCTCTCGGAAGAATATCAAGATTGATATACGTATTGCTACAATTATCAAAATCAATATTTTCACTGAGGAGTACAACACTTGATTTTTCATCTTCATTAGAATCATAATGATCAGACATTTCATCAAGAGTTGTAGCAAGACCTTTGTTTCCAGTGTATTTTCTACGATTTGGACACTCATTTTCAAAATGACCAAAGCCTTTACACTTGAAGCACTGTGGCATATCCTCGTCATCAGTATCGTCAGTATCCCTGTTTCTAAGAGGAACGCGATTATGAGGTTTAACTGATGACTTAGGTTTATCTCTAGTGAACCGTTTAATTCTCTTCAAAAGAAGATCTCTAAACTATATAGTGATCAAAGAGACTGACTTGTCAAAATCTTCATCTGATGAATCAGTTTCGGAAAGATCATCTTCAGAGATACCAACACTTTTACTTTTATCAAGTAATTTAGTGTTCTTTGTGCTTTGAAATCAATATCCTTTCCAGACTTGGATACATGCTCATGATCAAAGATCTTTAACTTCCAAACTAGAGTATTTCTGGAAGCACATCAAGGTTATTTCCTTCAACGATGGCATGTTTCTTAGAATCGTATCTAGATGGCAATGATCTGGGAATTTTTATCACAATGTCCTTTTCAGGAATAGTCTTACCCAATGCAAAAGATGCATTAACAATTTTAGACACTTTGTGATTAAACTCATCAAATGAATCTTCATCTCCCATACAAAGGTTTTCCCAATCATAATTTAGGTTTTGAAGCCTAGCTTCTTTTTCACAGGTTTTCCCTTCAAATACGGTTTCTAAGATATCCCAAGCATCTTTAGACCGAGTGCATGTAGTCACATGGTACTGAAGATCTGGGGTAATGGCATGGATTATTGTATTCAATCCGTCAGAATTTTGCTTTGCGGCAAGAATCTCGACAGCATCATAATCACAAATATCCTTTGGAACCGTTACAGTGCATATTGTAACAACCGGAGGATTATAGCCATTAACAACGAAGACCCGTGATTGAAAATCACGCTCTTGAAGAAATGCACGCACAACAATTTTCCACCACAAGTAATTCGATTCATCGAAGACTGGCAGTACGTTTATAGAGATAGCACTTCTGTCCATAGAGTCAGATCGCTACAAACACATACTTGTAAGGTCTTGAACGTGTTTTCCTTTTATGATACCAATTGAAAAAGAGGGGGTACAACAACCACACCAGATATTTCGCTTAGCAATTTGTATAGAAAACTCTAATATAATTCAAAGAGAATTAACTAGACAGTCATACTCAATCAATGAAAATATATCCAAGAGTTGTATCTCTGTTTCACAATGTAATCAGCAAACCAAACAGATAGAAATCCGTAAGCCTGATTATTATGTGAAACAACTTGAACGGTGCCAAAAACCAATGTTCAAGTGTCAAACAATTTATATCAACAACCAAAGGTTGGATTATCTAATTGATTGAACTACGCACAACCTGTGATATTTCAATTATATAAACAAATATAATGCGGAAAAGAAATAACACATACACCATAAATTTTATTAACGAGGAGACCGAAAATACAGGAAAAACTCCGGGACCTAGTCCAGATTGAACACCATATTGTATTAAGCCATTATAGACACTTGCCTACTCCAAATTAACTTCGGTCTGGAATGTAGTTGAGCCCTAACCAATCTCACACTGATCAAGGTATAGTCGTGTTCCTTACGCCTCTAGAACCACGTCGGATTCTGCGCACTTGATTCCCTTAGCTGATCTCACAAACAACTAAGAGTTGCTATGACCCAAAGTTGTAGATTTGATAAACCAATCTGTGTCACACATAAAAGTATATTGTATAGATAAATATGTCTCCCACAGATAAACCTATGAGTTTTGTTCCGTATTTTGATAAATCAAGGTGAACATAAACCAATTGATATACCGTACTTATATTTCCGAAGAACAACCTAGAAATATCAATCACCTCACAATAATCTTAATTGTATGGTAGCGAAACAAGATATTGTGGAATCACAAATGATGAAACGAAGATGTTTGTGGCTACTTTTTATCTTGCCTATCGGAGATTAAATCTCGAGCAAATCTTAGAGAAGATAGTACTCAATCACGATACAAAACAACAAGATCAGAACATGCAACTACAAAGAAAATAGTTGGGTCTGGCTTCACAATCCCAATGAAGTCTTGAAGTCGTTAACCTATAGGGTTTCGTGAAAAACCTAAGGTTAAAGGATAATTAACTCTAGTCGCAACTAGTATTACACAGAAGGTGTGGGGATTAGGTTTCCCAGTTGCTAGAGTTCTCCATTATACAGTTTTCAAATTAGGGTTTGATAGCTTTGAAACAAAGCAATCAATATACACAGTTAGATGAAACCTGATCTAAGAGTCAAGCTAAGTTTGCTTGAAACCAAAGAAATATCTCTCCACCGTTAGATGGTCTTAGCTTGTTACACACATATGAAATGTACCTTCATTTAGATATGGTTAACCGTACCTAAACGTGTACACCTTGTTGGCTCAACAATAGTTAACCGAAGTTAGCCATATGAACACTTTCTTATCAACCATATTCATCTTATCAATAACTAATTCAAATGACTCAAATGAAACTAGTTATAGAGTTGTTCAATAGTTTATATTCTCATAGAAGTATACAAGACACAATTGAAGAAAAATAGATTTTGATTCACTCGAATCAAGTCATGAACATTATAGCCACGGTTTGTAAAAGATTGCATTCCTTAATATACAAATGTATTAGTTCATGAATAAACCGATTCTAGAACTTAACCCACTCAAGTATGCAAACGGGTACGCATACTTAAGTAGCCGGACTTGGACTGTGTCCGATAGTATGCGAACGGATACGCATACTATCATACATCCAAAACAACAGTTGAATTAGTATGCGTACGGGTACGCATACAGAAGTTCCCGGACTTCAACTAAGTTCGCCAGTACGCATACGGGTACACATACCAAGGCTCCAGGACTTTACCTGACCTTCCCAGTACGCATACGGGTATGCATACTATACCGGTCTCGGATCAACATATATGCAAGTACGCATACTATGTCTATAATCCAATTATGGTTAAGTGTTCTAAACTCTATTTCAATCATTGAAACATTCTTAGAGGATGACAATAGTTGTTTTCACTAACTATTAGCATCAAAGCGATTTTTAATTTTTTGAAATAATCAATACGAAACATTTCGAGTCTACATCAAATGACTGTATCACACAAATCATTTAAGATGTTACTTGGCGATTTTTACATGATCATCTTTTGACTTGCGTCAAGAATATAAGATGAACTTGGTTGAAGCAAAAGCTTGCCGACACATATTTCGAGAGATATGTAAGCGAGTTAAACTCAGCTCGAAATATCAAATGTGTATAATCGATACTATATAGTAATACGACTTTTGTCTCAAGAAGGAGATAGAGTAGAAGTAGACTTTCTGAGGGATAGATGAGTTTCAGTCTCCACATACCTTTTGTCGATGAATTTCCACAATCTCTCCTTAGTAGTTCTTCGTCTTCAATTGATGAACGCCATGAAGTCTAAAGCTCAACTACACAATCTATCCCAGTCTGAGACATTACTATAAGTAGAATAGAAATCAAGACTTATAGTTTTTATCACTAAACTTGACAAACAAGCTTGAGATAGCAACAGTTTCGAATTCGACCGAGCAGTGCTCTAACAGTTCATATGTTTAACGTCGGTTAACTATTGTTGAGCAAACAAGGTGTACACGTTTAGGTGCGGTTACTCATATCTAAATGAAGTCACTTTTCATTTGTGTGTAACAAGCTAAGTTCGATCTAACGGTTGAAAGATATTAGCTTGAATCTAATCAGGTTTTCATCTAACGGTGAATATTGAATGCTTTGTTACCAAGGTAACATTGATTGCAAACCCTGATTTGAAGACTATATAAGGGAGAACTCTAGCAACTGGTAAACCTAGTCCCCATACATCCTGTATGATACTAGTTCGACTAGATTTGATTCTCCTTTAACCTTAGGTTTTCTCCAAAACCCTGTAGGTTAACGACTTAAAGACTTCATTGGGATTGATAAGCCCGACCCAACTATTTTCTCTGTAGTTGGGTTTCTGATCTTGTTGTTTTCTATCGTGATTGAGTACTATCTTCTATAAGATTTTCTCGAGATTTATTCTCCGATAGGTAAGATAAAAAGTAGTCACAAACATCTTCGTCTCATCGTTTGTGATTCCACAATATCTTGTTTCGCTACCATACAATTAAGATTATTATAAGGTGATTGATATTACTAGGCTGTTCTTCGGGAATATAAGTTTGATGTATCAATTGGTTCCTGTTCACCTTGATTGATCAAAAGACGGAACAAAAACTCTTAAGTACTTTTGTGGGAGACATATTTATCTATTCAATAGAATTTTCTGTGTGAGACAGGTTTGTTTATCAAGTCTTCGACTTTGGGTCGTAGCAACTCTTAGTTGTGGGTAAGATCAACTAAGGGAATCAAGTGCGCAGAGTCCTGCTGGGATTCAGAGGTGTAAGGAACGCGACTGTACCTTGATCAGTGTGAGATTGGTTAGGGATTAACTACATTCAAGTCCGAAGTTAAATTGTAGTAGGATAGTGTCTGTAGCAGCTTAATACAGTGTGGTGTTCAAATCTGGACTAGGTCCCGGGTGTTTTCTGCATTTTCGGTTTCCTCGTTAACAAAATTTATGGTGTCTGTGTTATTTCTTTTCCGCATTATATTTGTTTATATAATTGAAATATCATAGGTTGTGCGTAAGTTCAATCAATTAGATAATATAACCTTTGGTTGTTGATATAAATTGATTGACACTTGAACATTGGTCTTTGGTACCGTTCAAGTTGTTTCTTATAATAATCAGGTTCACGGATTCTATCTGTTTGATTTGCTAATTACATTAAGAAACAAAGACACAACTCTTGGATATATTCTCATTGATTGAGTCTGACTGTCTAGTTGATTCTCTTGGAATTATATTGGAGTTTTTCCATACATATTGCTAAGCGAAATATTGGGTGTGGTTGTTAGAACCCCGTTTTTTCACCTCATAGTAGCCATTGCATAAGTCCTCTCCCTCAGACATAATTGTGTTGACCCAAGGGTCATACTTGGATTTTTGAAAATCTTAACATACGGATAACTCCCATCTTTAGTTTTCCTCATGTGGGACTAAAGATTACATTTCATTCACGATAAACGTAAATAAGTGAGTGTCCTTAATGGCCTATAGCCTATAGGAGACCAAAAACATAAGTTACTTAAAACTTATTTTCTCAATAATCCTCCACATGAGTGAAATATCGATAAAAAGCGAAAATCAGAAAGCGAGAAATACCACTATATTGAAAACGTGTCCATGAGGTCTTGAACCTTTGCATAATGAGAAATTTCCGGAATTACTTGATAGTCACAGAACACGATGCCTTAAGCTGCCCTCGTTTGGTGCAGTTCATCAATAACTTCCACGCATGATATATCTCTAGGCGCTGCCAAGTTCGTGTCGTCGTGTCTATTATAGCCCTGGGAGTATCTCGTTTCTCCAAATGCTCTAGAGAATTATCTATATACTCATAGGAAGCAGATCACTTCCACATTCAGATAGGTGAGTTCCATCAAGAGTGTTTATGTTATACCCCACCTCAAATGAAGCTATGGAATTTCATTAAGACTTCTAAAGAAGTCATCCTTTATATGCATCCACAATATCACATCTACACCATAAGGATGTACAAAGTATGTAAATATATAATAGTGTTTACCTAACTCACAAAAAATTAGTTATGTCTTTCGAAACCTTGATCTAAGTCTCTCTAGTCATGAAGGTTGAATATACTTCATGGTATATTTATTTCATGAGCTTAAGTCCCATCCCCCTCAATGCGATCTTTCATCAAAGTATCTGCAATATTCTGCTTAGACTTCACAAATTCAATGGAAATGACGCGATTCAAGATTAGTTGTTTCAGGGAGTTGTTTTTTCTACGAATACGTATAAACTTCTAATTATAAATGTTGTTTTATCTCTAGATATAGCAACTTGGCTATCACAATGTATTGATATAACTGGCACAAGCTTGTTTCAGATAAGAATGTCTTCTAAATGACATCTTAGCCACTCAACTTTCGCTCTTACTTTATCTAACACAATAAACTCCGATTCCGTAGTGAATTGAGCTATACATGTCTATTCAGAAGACTTCCACGAAACTGACCCACCTCCTAGAGTGAATCCATATCCACTTTTAGACTTAGACTAATCTGAGTAAGCCGTCTAGTTTTCATCACAAAATCCCTCAAAGACGACAATATACCTCTCATAATTTAAACAAATTAATGGTCAAAGTTTACTCCAAGTACCTCAACAAATGAATAAGTGCATCCCGATCATGCTCATTCCTGGTTTGCAGGTATACTTACTTAATGTACTCAAACATGAGCACTATATGGACACGTAACAGTTCATCAAATACATCAGACTTTATATAACACGTGGGTATTCAAGTTGTGCAAATCCTTTTGAAGTTGTGAAACTCCTTATTCTTCGTTAGCATACAAGAAGGATCATCTGAAATATAAGCCAGTTTACAATCAAACCGATTAAATTTTCTAAGAACGGATTCAACATAATGAGACTGACTAGGACTATAAACACTAGAGTTTCTTCTAAATTTCATTCCTAAGACCACATCAGCAGGGCCTAATTCTTTCATGTCAAATTTATCATTTGTCATGTTTATACCGAGTATAAGTATATCATTAACGTACAAGCATGCAATCACACAAGAACATCATCACAACTTTCATGTAAACACACTTGTCACATTGATTAATTTTAGCACCACTAGAAGTCATCACATGATCAAATTTTCATATTATTTTTTAGGTTCTTGTTTCAAACCATACAAAGATGTATTCAATTTACAAACTTTGTCTTCACAACCTTTCACTATAAAGCTCTCGGGTTGGTCCATGTAAATTTGTTCATCTAATACAACATTTAGAAAAAAATTCTTTACATCCATTCAATGTATCTCTAAATTATGAACGGAAGCCATAATGATTAACATCCTAATGGAAGTAACTATCGTTACATGTAAGTAAGTATCAAATAAATCTATACCTTCTTTTTGCTTGTAGTCTTTAGCTACTAACCCATCCTTGTATCTTTTTTTTGACGGTTCCATCTACCTTGCTTGTTAGTTTAGTTAGATAATTAGAGTTATATACAAATTTTTAGAGAGAAAATGTGTTAGATCGGAAGTATATGAATAAGAAGAAGAAAAGTTGGTTGGTGGGAAGGATGAAGGAAACTAGGTTTTAGTGATTGTAATAACTAAAATGAGTGATTATAGTGACAACGAAGAAGTAGCTTTCGTCCGTCAAGACATGGTAAAACCTAAAAAAATCAAGATTTTAAGTTTTTATAACCCAGGATCGGCAGGGTCGAATCATTTTATCCCCTTAATTATTCTTAATCGGCCGTAAAATGATAAACGCCTACAAGTTGTCGGAACTATATTCGTTAGCATTTAACAATTACAATCGGCAAAAAACTATAATTACTTGTAGATTGTTGCACTATAATTGATAGGAAATTTGATCCATACTCAGATCTGAGAATATGTATGATTTCATACCCAATCCCAAACTCATTATGGGTAGCTAACAATAAAAGACACATAACCGGCAGACAACAATATAATTACCTGACGATTTTAATCGGCAAGCTAATACTTTCCTTCGCTGTTGGTTGAAACATTTTCCTATTTCTGGAAAAAAAAAGAGGTCTATACTATAATCGACAAGCAACTATACAATTATCTGTCGAATGTCGCCAATTTTTAAACATAACATTAAGTTTACACATCAACAAACATCAGCCGGGGTTTTTACGAGATACCTTCCGATTGGATTCACCGTACACTGCCACTAACCCCGTTTGTATTGGGAAAATTCACCAAATGCAAAGTTTTGATGATGCTTAACCGTGTAATCTAAGTGTAGTAAAATAATTTTAAAACTAAAGATGACTTATGATGTTGTTTGCAGAATTCACAATTTCGAGGAATTTATAATCCAATGAGATTGCAAATCTTGGAATTCATATAAATCCTCCTGTGTTTCGTGACTCAGTTAAAATTCTTAGGATTCATAATTTTTTGTTTTTTTTTTTAATCTAAAAATTCTCAGGATTCATAATTTTTTCTTGTTTAAAGTTAAAGTTTACGGGTATCTAACTCAAAACCAATCGACGATGAGTGAAATGACCCTTCCTTATTATATTTTAAGTATATTAAGGTGATATTAACAATGTGGGACTATTATCCTTCACATTTTAAAGTTCATGTACTGTTTGGCATTACCTTCAGAATCTTAAAATTCTTCATATATGGATTTAGAGTTGGAAAAAAGTGAGTCCATAAATCCTCTGATAAGTTTTCCAGCAAATCTATGGGGGAGAGGTCGGACTCCATATGGAGGATTTGCTGGAAAAGTGATTCTCGTAGCATATGTGATTCCAGGAATTTGGGCAATCAAACATACCGAGGAAAACGTAACTCCACCAAATCCCCTAGACCCATAAATCCCACCTTTAAAATTCAACATCCAAACCCACATTAGTAATTTCACACCATATAATTACCCTTTAACAACTTCCCCTAGTTGGCTTTAAAATTTAACGACCCCAATTATTCGCAGAAACACCCAATTTCACCATGCTGATTAGATTTCGGTTTTATCGCTATAAAGTTTCATAAGAATTGCATTCTTCACAAAATATCGCCAGGCACGATCATTTAATCATTGAAATCAACATTTTCTATTAAGCCTTTGGTCTATTATTTAAGAAACTAATAATGGGTACATGACTTATTTATTTTTCCTTTTTAGAGGAGACAGCAAGCAAAAAACATTACAATTGTAATTTTCTACTAACAATGTTTTGAAATATAATACTCCTTAATCTCCCCAGCATATGGTGTCTTAAAAAATCATGAGGTGGTTTGATTAAAACATTTTAGTTTTTCAAACCATTTCAATTTGTGATCATTTCCCCTCAATTTCCTATCAAATTACATGGCACAAAGAAACCAGCTCAAGGTGACTTCACTGTAAAAACAGTACCACCATTCGTGATCATTCCACATCAATTTCCGATCAATTTACATGGTGCCTTAAGTAGGAGGTCACTGATAGACCACTACGAAGTGGGGTTTAGATTTTGTGAGCATGCTCAATACTTTAATCCCTGCCAATTTTATGACACTCCTCGTCTTAATATAACCTTCTAAATTTCAAAAAATAATAATTATGACACTCTTCCATCGATATTTATAGTATATTCTTCGGTCCCCCCCTGAACCACGACACCTTAGAACACTGCATCGTAGGTGACTTACTAGCCATACACTCCAAAATAATAAAAATTTAAAAAAATCGTACTATTGGCTTGGGAGCTTTTTGATTGGGGAGAGTATAAAGGTGTAAGTTTCCCATACCTTTCATCGTAAAATGATGATGTATATCGACTATAATCAAGTGTGGGTACACGGCGGGAAGATCTTAGCACAATGCGATTTGCATGCAAAGACTCATTCGTGGGAGTCATTTCCTTCCCATTTCCAATATCTGTTCAAAAAATTAAGAATGCTTGATCGGGGGAGCTTGGATTAAAGTATAAGGCCTAAGTATCTAAAACATTCATGAATCAAATCTAGTTGAAGTTTGACTCAACAAGGCTTGATCATTACACCTAAGTCAACAAAGACCACCTACCCCTATACCAAAACGGAAAGCATGAGCACGAGGGGAGCACAGCAAATGAAGTTTGTGGAAAATGAAGATACTATTCAACTTCGGTATTGAAGTGGTTAACAAGGGCTACAAATCATTATTATTATTATTATTCATACAAGTATATACAGTCAAACGTTCAGTCAAAAAGAAAAGTACACAGTCAAACGGTAAATTGTGCTGCTCAAAAAATAAAAGTAAAAATGGGGTGGCTAAAACTCAATCAGAAACTTCAGAGAAGAAGTCGTTGGTCTCGTCCTCAAGATGTCTTGGAATCAAACCTAGAAACTATTCCTTTCAAATTTGTAAAATCTAATATTCAATTAATAATAATGATTCTTCTGCAAGTGAGTCGGCTAATTGACATGGTCATTTTTCTAGTATTGAAGTTTGTTGACTTCTTTCACTGGAAACCTCGTGATACAAGAAAATGTGCTTACGAAATAATTTTGATAAATAATGCACGAAATGTCTGTGACTTTGGGAACAAGTTGGTGTTTAAGCTCAAATGAAGTTGAACAAGAGCATGCAATGACGCAATAAGACGAGCCCAAGGAGATAGACATTTTTTATTTTTTTATTTTTGATAAAAGAGAACTCATTTTCATTAATGACAAATCAAGGTTACATAAGTATCAATAAGCACTCAAAGAGAGACATACAGTAACAATACAAGACCAAGAGATCCAACAAGAACTGGTGCAGAATAAATACATGTACAAAGAAAGAGCCGAACTACTCGAAGAAGGAATGGTTTTCGACATGAAAATCAACCATTTTGTTAGATTGTTATCTTCTTGAGAAAGATGTACCCCTACATCAGAGGAGTTATTAGTGATCAAAGATGTCTTATAGGTGTTCATGAGAGTCGTAGAAATGCCAAACATATTTGTGAAAATTGCTCATGACCATCTGCTTAATTCGTATTGGGTACGTGAGCGAAAGGGTATGCGTACCTATGAACCAGTTCAACAAATCAGGGAGCTAAGGTACGCGTACTAGGTGTGCATACCTTTAAGATATTCACGAACTCAGGCTCTTGAGGCATGCGTACTGGGTATGTGTACCTACCTACGCTCCGAAACTTCAGATATCTAGGGTACACATAATGGGTATGCGTACCTACCCTCATTCCAGATTTTAGTAGTTCTAAATACTCTCTTTTGATGTTTGAAACATTCCCAATCGCCATAGATATAAATATCATTGCCTGGGAAATTTCTAAATGATCCATTGGAGAGAAGAACAGTACTTCAAAAATAAGAACTAAGATTGTTAAGGATCTGTGAAGATCCATTGCTTGAATTATATTTTGAGATGTTTAACCAGACAAGCTTGACCCGAAACTTCTTCTTTGCAAAATAAAATCTACTAAAAGTCATACCATATAATCTCATATAGATAGCATGGTAATGTTGTGAGTAAATAAAATGGTTCAGTCTTCACATACCTCTTTGTCGATGAAGTCTCCAAATGTCTTCTTTTGATCTTCAGTCTTCAATCTTCAAGGGTAATTCAGTGACGTCTGATACTCAACTACCTTGCTCTAATCCTAGTCCGAAATTTGACTTAAGTAGACTAGGAATCAAGATATATTTTTGTGCAACTAACATTGACAACAAGCTTGCTATAGCAAAACTTGTGAGTTCGACCGAGCAGTGCTCTAACACAATCTAATTCATAATGCGTAAAGTATCTAACTAAGATACACCTTAAGAGCTTATACTTAATGGTTTATCCGGATAAAATCCATTAGCGAACCTATTTTATTTAGTGAAATAAAGATTCAATCTCGGTATCACAGAGCTAATTTTTATTATATAGTTAATGATTATCTAGCGAGAGCTAAACATGTATGCTAGCGAAGTTAATGTTCAGTAACCTCAAAGGATTCTTTGATCATATTAAACTCATAATTTGCATCATCCACATTATCATTAGCTTTTGTTATTACTTTATTTTTCAATTTAATAACCTCATTTTCGGTTATATTTAACAAATAGAAGCACATTACTCCTTGAGAACACGAACCTTATTCATTATTACGTTACCAGTTAGTGTATATGGAAGTTAAAAATTATCCTTGATTGAGTAAACGACTCCATCAACTTTATACGTGTCTTTCAATATGAATTTAACTACAATGGTATGCATGTCATATTCAGGTACATTGTGTAAAAAATTGCAAATGTGTGACAACTCTACCACCTCTTGTTTAGATGGAAAGGGTAACGGAAACGATATTCGTATTGAGTTAAAAAAATAAAAATAAAATAGACCTAGAGCCTGAATCCATTCAGGAAGAGCCTACTTAGATTAGAAAAATTGTAGCATAAAGGTGTTACAATCAGGTTGATTTTTTATTTTAACCAATCATTAAAATATTTTACACATCGATCATAATTACTAAAGAACGAATACACGTTTTACGGATTATAAAGATCATAATTACCTAATTGATTTTAAGTGGGTTCAAATTCTAATTTCTATAACAATAGTTATCCTCATAGTCTTATGTTAACATAAAACTTTTAGTAATACACTTTAATCATTCGAGGTATAAATCTAAAGTAAAGGCTTTGGATTCTGGTATTCATAGGTTTGATATAAGTTTTTGACCAAAAGTTATTGATCGTTCGTTATTTACTATCCAACGAGTCTGATTTTGTGCAAACTCTATAACGAGTATGCACTTTGAAATTGAAAACACGGGGGTACCAAAATACACCACCAATTTTTTTTAGGAAATCTGTATGGAGAAACTCAATACAACTCCGAGAGTTCAAATCAATCAAGGAATAATATCTAGAGGTATCTTTCTTTCTCTCTCTTTCAATTTAGAAGGTTTACAAAATCAAATCCGTGAACCTAATTTCAAAGAGATTACTTGGACGGTACCAAAGACCAATGTCCAAGAATCAATCAAGTTTTATCCAACAAAACGAGGTCGGATGTATCTACTGTGATTGATTAACGCACAACCTGTGATATTTCAATTATAAAGATAACCAATATAATGCGAAAAGAAATAACACAGACACCAGAAGTTTTGTTAACGAGAAAACCGCAAATACAGAAAACCCCCGGGACCTAGTCCAGATTGAACACCAAACTGTATTAAGCGGCTACAGACACTAGCCTACTACCAATTAACTTCGGACTGGAATGTAGTTGAGCCCTAAAAGGTATCCCACCGATTAAGATACATTCGCGCTCCTTACGCCTCTTGAATCCCAGCAGGACTTCGCGCAATTGATTCCCTTAGCTGACGTCACACCAACTAAGAGTTGCTTCAACTCAATTGAAGACTTTGAACCAATCTTCCTCCCACAAATTAATCCTATATATATGTTATTTCCTTTATGATCAAAAAGATTTCGATCAAGGTGGTTTGGAAATCTATAGCAATATACAAAGTCTAGCTAACCTCGTAACCCGGACTTATGCAACCCGAAGTGCATCCTAGATTATTATTAACCTCATAAGTATTAAACTTGTCGAATCAACAAAATTTGAGACGAAGAGAACTTTGATGATTTCTATCTATCTTGATCAAGTGAGCATCTCAACAATCAATCAAGATCAGGATATTCGAGTTATCAAGAAAAGATAACTGGACCTGGCTTCACGAATCCCTGTGAAGTCTTTGTTGTCGCTGAAACCCTAAAAAGGTTTTAGGAAGGGGACGAGTATAGTTACAACTAGGACACACCAAGAAAAGTAGTATCGGGATTCAAAAATCCTAGTTGCTTGAGATTCCCCTTTTATAGACTTTCAAAGAATATGTTACTTTAGGTTTAAGATAAGATAGCTTTGGACCCAAGCAATCAATAATCACCGTTAGATGAAACTTTGAAATCTATTTTACATAAGAAAGATATACACTCTGGTTAGGTGAAACCGTAACCGAACGGTGTATAAAAACTATGTTCAAGGTGGTTAGCCGAAACTAGCCGATTTGAACTTATAAGCTTAATACTCATTTTCATAAACACTTAAGACTTAACTCGAACCACAATCAAGTAATTAAATATGTCTATGGTGTTTATAGAGATTATTCAAATGAAAATTATCTCAGAGAAATAATTTATGTGCATAAGAATTTAATCGACATGGAAAGTAGGTGTACAAAGTAAAAATACAAAAGCCTTCGTGAGTCAGTTGAGTCACAGTACGTGTACGGGTTTGCATACTACAAACACTACTGAGTTCCGGAGTTACCACAAAATAATTTGGGTACCTGTACCGGTTTGCATACCATAACCACTTACCGAGTTCCGGAGTTAACACAACAATTCAGGTACGTGCACCAGTTTGCATACCTTAAGACTTTAACTGGTTCCGGAGTCCACATAACTTTTCTGGTACGTGTACCAGTTTGCATACCAAGCTGGTTCCGTGACCACAGTTCTTTTACGACTTGCATACGGGTATGTGTACCGATCCGATTCATGAGTTAACATATTTTATCCAAGGTATGCATAAGAATATGCGTACCAAAAATCCGTTTGTCGACATATAGCTACTCTGCTACGTGTACGAGTACATGTAATAAGGCTCCAAACTCATAACAGTTTTCTCAGTTTGTAGGACTGATGACACTGTCTTATATCCGAATATAGTAGTTCTATATTTCTCTCTAAATCAATTCGAAACATTCTCGAATAACATCAATAACACATATCACTGTTCCAGGCTATTCTTGAGTCATGGTTTTGATTCCTAACAACAAATTGTCCTTAATCGAAATTCATCAAAGTATGAAAAAATATTCATTAAGCTTAGTCATTATATTTCGAGAACTAATGACCAAGATAAACTTGACTCGAAATTCTTGTTTATGCATAATAGTCTAATTAGTTATGAGGCATCGTCTTATAGATAAAAAGATAAATATAACTTGAGATATAGGTTGTTCAGTCTTCACTTACCTTTTGTTGATGAAGTTCTCCAAAATCTTCGGTTGATCTTCTTCTTCAAATGGTATAACGCAATGATGACTATCGTGATACACTGTTTCTCAAATACATTTATATCCTAGTCTGAGACTTAACTAATTGTAGAATAGAAATCAAGATATAGTTTTGAAAACAAGCTTGAGATAGCAACACTTGTGAGTTCGACCGAGGAGTGCTCTAACAGAAATGACGCGGGTACCAAGTACACCGCAATCTTACCATATCAACTTACTACATACACACCTTGTATAATCTTATAGTGACAACAAACATCAAAAGATTATTTCAACAATATGTAACTTGGTATATAGATGAATTTTGTGACCGAACCAATTTATCGGATCGTACCAAGTTTGATTAACGCACAAGTATATTTACTTTAATTATAAAGACAAGCAATATAATGCGAAAGTAAAGTAAATCACACAACACACAAGATTTTGTTAATGAGGAAAACTACAAGGCAGAAAAACCTCGGGACCTAGTCCAGTTTTGAATACTTTCATAATTAAGCCTCTATACAAATTGACTACCACAAATTCGTATAGTTGAGACCAAGTAAACTACTCCTAGTTACTCAATTTCTTCAGTATCCCTGTGCCTATAAACAATCTGGTTTATGCATGTGAAACCCAAGATAAAGTCTACTATCTCAAGTTGCTCCACCCGTAGTGAATATTTCTGCTATCTCAACTCCTTTGGATTGTAACCCGAAATAGTAAAGGACTAACCTGTTTTAGTAACTACCTCACTATGTACTGTCCAAACCTGGGTAGGTCAGAGATACAGTTGAGTATAAAGGATTTTCAATATAATCTATATAAACTCCTTTAATCAAAAGATCAATACCAAGACAGAGACTATGGAAATAATCTATATCACTCGACAAGATCTAGTCAAGCGATTCTCGAGGAAAAGCCACTAACCAGTTTGCCTGATTTTTTGAATAAATCTGAGGTTTATTTCATAAACGTCATGTTAGATCCCGGAGAATCAAGTTTGCAACAAGTATCACAAAGATCAGAATACCAAAAAGAAAATCTTTTAGTGGTCAATCTTGAAAATACCTGCACAAGCAACTTGATTCCTACTAATGATTGATCATGTACATAACAGAGTATGTTGACGTTGGATGATCACTAGTGCTATCTTCATATCTCGAATCAATAAATAAAGCTGAAATAGTTAATCCTCAAACAAACTTGAGTTGACTTATATCAGAAGGGGAAAACCATGGGATAATCAAGTTTGATCTATTAAGGATAACTACATTTTTAGTCAGTCAAATCAATAATCGAAAACTAAAAATAACAATACGATTTAGTTTCCCACCAACAGTACTACTAAAAATCTTTTTGATCCCAAAGAAAACTTTAAACGAAGGTCCCACATGAAATTTCACCTAATTAGATTACTCTCCTCTATCAACGAGTGGTTACGAAGTGTGTCAAGGGATGAGTTTGTAAGAATACAAGTTCCATTATTTATAGAGTAATAACCAAGGCTTATTTGGATAATGATAAATTACCAAATCCAAAAATTCTTAAGATATGCAATAAATGTATATTTTTGTTTTGACGAATTCCAACTGTAATCCAACTTATGTACAAAAATCACTCTTCGATGAAAACTAATATTAGTTAGAGTACATTCATATACGTTATTTATATAGCAACAGGAGATATACAATCATATAGGATATGGAAAACACACAAATTCGAACATCTAAAAGATATCAGAATATTTCGGTTTTGGGGTCTCGCCTTGAGTATCAAGGAAAATACTTGAACATTAAGTAATAAGAGTTTAACATATGTTCAGATACTATGTCGACATTATGTGAACATTCATTTTTAACCAAACTACATTTGGATATCTATATAAAGCCTAAGATATTAGACAAATCGAAAAAGCACTTATGGTTATATAAGGATCGGTCCTACTAGAGATCCATATGATCGGTCATAGTAGAGATCCTTAGGACCGGTCCTAGTAGAGATCCTTTATTAGGGATCGTATCTACTAAAGATCCTTTGAATCACTTATTCAACTACGAAGCAACTTTCGAAAGTCTATTCCCTTAAACTATGTAGTTAAACACATTTCCAGGGTATATATTTAACCGAAAGTTCAACACTAAATAATAACGAATTACCAATTAGTGCTATGTCGATTCTACGAAGTCCATAGATAAACTATACTTTGTAACTCTGTATACAAAAGTTGTAGAAAACAACTAGTATATCTTTCCTTGACACTTTGGTCATAGTAAAATGACCAAGTCACCGATACTAAAGACGAATAGACAAACTATACTTCGGTATGTAATGTTTTCAATAAATACTGACTTGAAACAAACGTATATAAAATTTGGACAAGTCAAGTTCTTTTTAGTAACCCCGAACTGAAAGATGATATGTCAGTTGATGCCAATATGTCTTCAGGTTCTTCGTGAGTAAAAAAAACGAGTCTCAACATTTCTGTGTTCATAGTCTAACATAATGAAGTTAACTCTAGTAATCAGATCAAGCAACTTCAACTTGACATACCAACGCTTGGTAGGTGATTAACCGAGCAATGCTCTAACGCACGTGATTTTTCAATCTCCTAATTTGGTTGAATTTTGAAAGTTATGTAACGAGGGTATATATTCTAAGCACGCACGGTAACGGGTCATCCATTAACTACTCAACTAATCATATGGATATGTCAAATTCACACTCACTAGAGGAGCGTGCACAAAATGGACTCTCATCCGATGACAACCATTCTGTAGAGTTGAAATTTGTTTTCAACTTAACACGGATTCTTCATATTTGTACCAAGTCAACCAAATATAACTCACAAAGGGCAAGGACATTGGATAAAGTGTTTTAACACCCTAATACTTTCCCACGGAACGAGAGACTAGGTGAAATTCCAATTTTTTTACTATGGAATAAACTAAAATTTCCAATATGGTAAAAGCAAATGGGGTACGCAATTATTTTATTTATTTATTTATTTTTGATTTGGGCGGGTCCTTATACAAATGTATTTAGCTTCAATATTTATAACATCTGAGGCGCAAATCAAGCATTTGAATATAACACAAAATTGGTTAGAATATAGGGCTAAATGATCAGTCGCCCAAGGATAGGCTATTTTTCTTCTTATTCTAAACGGACGCGCCATCTCTCCTTGCCTACATTCCCTCGATTGAAGGAGTGTTTGATGAACTTTGGAAAAACAGGGGTTCTTTTTTACCCATAGTGATACCAAATTTGATCTAAAAATTTAAACTCCTTCGTTTTGAATGAGGATCCTCACTCCATAACCTTTGCTATATAAGAAATAAATGTTCCATATTATCTCTTATTCTCTCTAGACGTTTACGTTGATTATCAAAAGAAGAAGAAAATGTTCGTCTTCTTCGTCTGAGTTTGTAACATCTTTTTTATCGTAATTTCTATTACAGTGGAGCTTCTTATTTGGCTCCTTGATTGAGTATGAATTCTTCCTTGTTTTGTACTGCTTATGCATCAAAAAATGTTACAAATTTAGAATGTTGTTATGACCTACCATGAAATGTGTAAGTTATGATCTTTCTTAATTCTATGTACTTAAAATTGGTATATTTGTTTTTTTTGGGTTTCTTAATTTATTTGAAATAGGTTGAGTCCTAACCTTAATTTTGATTTGAGCATAACATTCATGATTTGAATATAGCACTAATAAACTTAGTGTTCAATTTATGAATTAATAAGCCACTATATTAAACAACTCAGTGCTCATTTTATGACTATATAAGCCTCTCTGACCACTGTTGGTGATGTAAGTAATGTTTTTCTAACATTAACATCTAAGATATCTATTATATTCAGATACAACTACTAGAATAACTACTTTTACAGCTTGTCCACAGTAATGTATTTTCTTAATCAATAAAGAATTTGGTGTTCACAAGTTTCAGATCTAGGTCATTGATTAATCACCTAAAAACTTTACCATTCTAAAACAGTGATATCGACTCACTAATACATATTCTATTTATTACCACAGATCAGAGGAGATGTAATTTTGAATATATTTTCTTCTATCTACTCAATTTGCTTTGTCAAGACCAATTTCAGACCAACTGCCTCTAATTCTTGACACAGTTGATTCATCTAGGGTCCTCCTCCATTCAGATTTGAAGCGATGTGGTTTCTTGTCCCTAGTTTCATTGAAAAGGTTCAAGCTTGGTAAAATTTACTTACATTATGTGGCTCTCGTAGCTCTACATTGTGGTTCAAACTTGAAGCATTAAAGCAGATTCTGAGGAATAAAGAAGATTCGGGAAATATCAATCTACAAAAACAACTCCTTCATAACATTGATTCCGTGGACAAATTAGATGAGATTCAAACTTCAAATGATGATCAAAGAGCATCCAAGATTAAATCTAAAGTAGAATTTTAACAAGTCTTCATTATGTTGGAAAAGTCTACTAGAAAAAATTCCAGAGTTCAATGGCTGAAGGAAGGTGATATAAATACCTCGTTTTTATAGCATGGCCTCAAGTAAAACAAGGTAGAACAGAATCAAGAACCTTTTTTTTTTACGACGAACTCACAGATACAGAATCAAAATTAAGGCTAATATCATCAATCATTTTCATAATCTATTTAAAGAAGATTTTGTTTTAACGGACCACATATTGATGACTTGGGTTTCAATCATAATTCTGAAAAAGAAGCCACTTCCTGGAAAAAGACATAAGTGAAGAAGAAGTTTTTGATGCTATCCATGAACTTGCTCCCGTGAAATCCCCAGGACCTGATGGTTATCCAATCATTTTCTTTAAGAAGTGATGGTCTTTCCTTTCAAAAAAATGCCATGAATACCATCAATGAGTTTAACTCCCAAGGTTAGATAAGCTCTTTACACAATTCCACCTTCATCTCCTTAGTACCAAAAAAGAATCATGTTGAAAGTGTACTAGATCTTAGAACTATTATCCTACTCATTAGTATGTACAAGATAATCTCTAAAGTACCTTCTAGTAGATTGCAACTGTTAATACCTAAGATCATTTCTCAAATCCAATTTTCTTATGTTGATGGAAGACAAATACATGACAATATACTTATTGCTAATAAATTGGTGGACTCCAAGATCAAATAAAAATCAGCTAAACAACTATTCATTAAGTTATGCGAATCGGGGTTAACTCAAGCGATCAACTCGGTCACTAAAATTCTTCATTTTTTTTCGATTTCTATGTCTAATCCATTAAATCCAGGTGTTCTATTGATCAGATCCTATGATTGGTGATTGTTTCTTACCGTTATTTCCTCTTTAATTCAAGTTTTTACATCTAAACATGGAAACTCGACCCGAAACAGATTTTTCTTCTAGGTCAGTTCCACAAACTTTTGGGAGTAATTCTTCGAATCAAAAAAATTCAGTCAAGTTTTCTGAACAAACATCAACCAAACCAGTATGTTTCATTCCAGATGAACTAATTGATAAAAGTTTGGATGAATGGAGAAATAGTCAAATTGGAAGATTGGATCTGGTAAAACTTAAATTCGATTCTGCTGTAGCGATATTGAAGAAACAATGGAACTTAAAAGGTACAATTCAATGTATTCCTCTTGGTAAAGGTTTTTTCATAATCAAGTTAGATAATGCTGAAGATAAACATTACATCTGGGAGGTTTTTTGGCCAGTTGAAGCTCAAACATTAAAAATCAGGGCCTGGGAACCTAATTTTAATCCGGCAAATCAAAAATCAACAACAACTTTTGTTTGGGCACAATTCCCAGGTCTAAGTATAGAATATTTGAAGGAGAGTATCCTGATGCATATTGGTAGATCAATTGGTAAACCAGTAAAGGTGGATGAAACAACTCTCAAAAAGGAAGTTGGGTATTATGCTAGAGTTTTTGTTGAGATTGATTTAACAAAGTACATTCCTAGTAAGGTACAAGTTGACACTAAGTATGGGAGTTTTGAACAGGTGGTGCAAATCACAAATTTACCTAAATTTTACAGTTATTGTTCTGTGGTTGGTCATTATACTGCTGAATGTAGATCAAAAAGGAAAGAACAGGGACAACAACAGGAAATTCCAGTTATGCCTAAGGAAATACTTAAAGTGTGGAGGAGAGTGAATAATAAACAGAAGAACAAAGGTTTTGATATTTGTTTCACCGATGAAGAATTTGCAGGTATACCTTCAACCCCAACAAGATAAAAATATTAATGCATAAGATATGCAAATTACTCAAGTGTTAGGTAGTGTTATAAACACAATTATTCCTTCTTTGAGTTTTGATGCAGAATGTTCAAATCAAAAGGAAAAGAACTTTAATTCTGGAAAGTTTCAGATACTTCAAGATATGAATGAGAATATTTTGGAATCACATAGTGAATTTCCTGCTCTATCAGTAGAACAAGTGATTAAGGTTGTTGCCAGTTCTCCTTCCATAAATGCTTTTGTCAAGGTATTACCTCCTAGTGGGAAGAGTGGTACAAACTCAGTTGATATAATTCCTGCAAAACAGAAGACTAATAATGTGGGTAAAGTCACAACAAGAAAGCAAGCAGCAACTCTAAATGCAAATGGCAGTAAATTTGGTAATCTGAGAAGTAATTCTTCTCAAACACAATCATCTAAATGAAAGTGTTATTTTGGAATGTCAGAGGCTTGAGGAGACCAAAAGCCAAAGGACAAACTAAAAAGTTTGGTACATTCTTTTTGTCCTTCTTTAGTTTTTGTTGTTGAACCAAAGGTAAGAGTAACTGCTGATTTCTGCAAGAGATTAAATCTACCAAATATGCATTACAAACTAATTCATGATTCTACTGCAAATAAAAAAGGTAACATTTGGATGTTTTGGAGTGCAAATATTTCTACTCCTACAGTGGTATCCATTTCTTCTCAAGCCATCACTGTGGATGTTGGGGGAGTATTAATAACTGGAGTTCATGCAGATTGTTTAACTGTTAATAGAAGAGAACTTTGGGAAGAGTTAGAATTTTTATATTCTTTAGATAAACCGTGGATGGTCATTGGAGATTTTAATACCATTATGTGTGTTGAAGAGAAAAAAAGGGGAAAGAGTCCTTTAACTATTTCCATGAATGAATTTAATAATTGTCTTCATGCATGTGGATTAATACAAGCACCAAAATCTGGAGTTAATTTTTTTTGGTGTAACAATAGAGTAGGAAAAAAAAGAATTGTCTGCAATCTTGATATAGCAGTTTTCAATGTAAAGTGGTTAGAGCTTTATCCTGGTTGGTGCTACAAAGTGGGTGCTAGAGGTACTTCAGATCATAGTGCTTTATTGGGAGCAAATACAGTCATACCAAAACCAGCAAATGTTCCTTTCAGGGATTTAAAAGTGTGGCTTATTCATCCAGACTTCTTGAAGATAATAAAAGACTCTTGGGAAGAAGACATATCTGGTAATCCTTCTTTCAGTTTTCTGGTAAGTTAAAAAGATTGAAACAAATCATTAAAATGTGGAATAGAGAGGTTTTTGGTGATGTTAGAATTCAGTTACAAAATGCGGAAAAAGATGTGGTGCAAGATGCTTTGAACTTAGATAGGCAACAAGATGATATAGTTTTAATGGATAAACTTATAATTGCTAGAGGGAAGCAAGAAATTCTGTTGTAACAAAACAAGGAGATAGCCCAACAAAAAGCTATAGTTCAATGGTTGAAAGATGGTGCTTGTAATTCTAGTTTCTTTCATACTTCTATAAAGTTAATGGAAGCACAAAATGCAATTACAGAATTAGAAAGTTCAGCTGGTAACATTGTTTCTACTCAACAAGAAATATCAAAAATTCTTGTAGATCATTTTGAAAACAAATTTAAAATGCAAGAAGTGACATTTGCTGAAGATATATTTGCACACATTCCCAAAGTCATAGCTGATGAAGATAACTATATGCTTGATGCTGTCCCAACTACTGAAGAAATACAAAAAGCAGTTTTTGATATGGATCCAGATAGTGCCCCTGGTCCTGATGGGTTAGCTGGTTGGTTCTATAGAATCACATGGGATATAATTGGTAGGGATTTAATCTTGGAAATCCAATACTGTTGGAGCAAAGGCTTTATTCCAAAAGGTATGAATGCAAATTTCCTTACACTTCTGCCAAAAGTTCAAGGAGCTAAGAAAGCCACTCAATTTAGACCTATTAGTCTAAGTAATTTTTGTTTTAAAGTAATAACTAAGATAATAACTTCTAGAATGGGTGGTGTGATTGAGAAGGTAGTATCTCTACAACAAGGTGCTTTTATTAAGGGGAGGAATATATAGAACCAAATAGTGTTAGCATCTGAATTAATCAATGAAATGGAAACAACTAGAAGAGGTGGTAATGTAGGGCTGAAGCTGGACATAACACAAGCCTATGATTCTCTTAGTTGGGACTTCTTATTTCAAGCTATGGTCACTTTTGGTTTTCGTATCAGCTGATTCACTAGTTAAAGGTGTTATTTCAGTCTACTAGAATTTATGTGATGGTTAATGGTGGTCCTGCAGGATATTTCTCAATTGCAGAGGATTAAAACAAGGTGATCCTCTTTCACCTATCTTGTTTGTAATTGCTCAGGAAATCTTAAGTAGAAGAATATCATATCTGATGCAAGAGAGAAAATTGTTTCCAATGGTCAATAAAAATGGAATTCAACCATCACACATCTTCTTTGCTGATGATATCTTTTTATTTTGCAATGGTGATAAGAGGAATATTGATAGAGTATTAAATTTTTTGAAAGATTATCAGCAATCATCTAGTCAAGTGGTAAGTTTGGAAAAAAGCAAGTGTTTTGTTGGAGGTACTACTGAAAGCAGGAAGATGCAAATTGCTAATAATTGTGTCATGCCACTCTCAACATTCCCAGATAAATATTTAGGTGTTAACTTAATACCAGGAAGAATCAAAGCATGTCATGTATGGGACTGTGTGGATTCTCTATAGAGCAAAATGCCTGGATGGATGGGTAAACTGTTATCTTTTCAAGAGAGACTTGTGTTAGTGAAGCATGTGTTATGCAGCATAGCAATATACAATATGTATGTATATAAATGGCCTATGAAAGTCTTGCTTGAGTGTGGTATAATAATTAGAAACTTTCTTTGGTCAGGGGATCCATCTAAGAAGGAATTATTAACAGTAAAATGGGAAGAGGTAAATGCTCCATATGCAGAAGGTGGATTAGGTCTGGGAAGTTTAGAAGACATCAACAAGTCGCTTCTTATGAAACTGACTTGGAAAATGCAAAATGGTGATGATGAATGGGTAAAAAAATTTCAAGCTAAATTTCAAGATAAACATGGTGTATGGATAAACTATTATAAGAAATCTTCTATATGGACTGGGATTAAATGGGTTCTTGATGAGGTTTTTAAAAATTCAAGATGGTTGGTAGGTGATGGAGAAAAGATCTCAGTATGGAATGACATATGGATCACAAATCAGCCATTGAAATCCTTATATCCTGACAATACTTTTATGTTACAGAATCCTGAGCTCAAGGTGAAACATCTATTAAGGGGCAGTGAATGGTTTATTCCTTCTGAAATTTCAAGCTTGATAGATGTAAATGATTTACCAGTGGTGGATGGAAAGAATGGTAGGAGAATTTGGATATGGTCAGAAACTGGTGATTTTACAGTTTCTACTGCTTTGAACTGTATGAGGAAAAAATATCCTGAGCTGCATTGGACAAAGAAGATTTGGAAGAACACAATACATCCTAGTATATCACGCAATATATGGAGTATGGAATACATATGAGAATATGAGAAAAAAGAGTTTCAATCTAGCATCAAGGTGTTTTCTTTGTAGGCAAGCTGAAGAATCTACTGAGCACACACTCTGGTATTGCAACTTTAGTGAAAAGATTTGGCAATGGCTAGGTGGAATGTTTGCTTTCTTCAATCCTATATCCATTGATGAAATCTTTACTCTGGCAAAATCCAAAATCCCAGTAGTACAAGAAATCTGGAGGATTGTTGCTTTCATAACTATAAAAGAACTATGCTTTCTTAGAAAAAAAGTTGTTTTTGATGGAGTGAATCCAAATGCAGAGGAGCTGAAGAAGAGAATCCTGCAATTTACTAAGGAGTGTGAAGTAAGGATGAAGGGGTGTATGTGGAATACATTGGAGGACTTATTGATTCTTAAAAAATTTGGTATGAAATGCAGGAGGGTGAAGAGGTATAAAATACAGGAATGTTTCTTTTCCTTCCCCACTGGAAATCAAATCTTATTGTGTTGTGATGGAGCTGCAAGAAATAACCCTGGAGAGGCTGGATATGGTTTTGTAGGCAGAGATAATACAAGTACAGTTTTGATTGCTGTTACAGGAGGAATGGGCATTGCTACCAACTTCATGGCAGAGGTGTTTGCTGTAATAAATGCATGTTAATGGGCAATAAGTGAGGGATTCTTCCAGTTATGCATTAGAACTGATTCTATGTCAGTTCTCAATTCTTTTACAGCCAAAAAAGTACCATGGTATGTGCAAACTAGATGGAATAAAATAGTGGAAGTCCTTACTAGTTACACTTTTATACATAGTTATAGAGAGATTAATTTATCTGCTGATAGCATGGCAAAAATGGGGGCTACCTTACCTAGAGGTGAAAAGAGAATTTTATTGAGTAGGCCTTCTTTTATGTTACATATGGAAAATCCTGATACTACATATTACAGGTTTGAGTGAGATTGTGGGTTAAAATGCTAGCCTGTAAGCATTTCAACCATGAGAGATTGCTTTTCTCTTGTTTTTGAATTTTTTTGTAAACTATTTTGAAATCAATAAAATTTTATTATTAAGCAAAAAAAAAAAAAAAAAAATCAGCCGGTATCATTTGTAAAATAAATTTGGAGAAGGCATTCGATAAGGTTAATTGGTCTTATTTACAATCCATTCTTAGGAAAATTGGTTTCAAGGTGGTGAAATTGGGTTCATTTCTATTACTCTACATCAAGATGTTCTGTTCTTATAAATGGTTCTCCTTTCGGTTCTTTTGGATGTACAAGGGGTGTGAGATAGGGAGATCCAATGTCTCCTTTGTTGTTCAACATTGCAATGGATGATTTTGCAAGATTTTTGGATAAGTTCACTTTTAGTGGCCTTCTTACCGGTTTCATTATAAAGAATAGAGGAAAAAAGATTTCTCACTTGCATTACGCTGATGACATAATACTATTTCTAAAGTATGACTGGGAAAAAATATATTTCTTATTCAATGCTCTGAAATGTTTCGAAATGGTGTCAGGTCTTAGGGTTAATAATTCCAAAACAAGGTTGATTAGATTGGGAAACGCGCCTATATTGACCTCTTATGCTCAGAAGGTAGGTTTTCTTACTGATAAGATACCATTTATGTATCTTGGACTTCCACTTGGTGGAAAGTCAAACTCTAAAGCTATATATGGGATCCTGTTCTGGAGAAGTTTGATAGCAAACACGCTACATGGCAGGAAATTCAACTCTCAAAAGGAGGTAAGATAACTTTGATTAAACATGTTTTCTCCAGTCTTCCGCTATATTTATTAAGTATTTTCAAAGCCCCAGTTTCCATTATAAATTTACTGGAAAACAAGATGAAAGATTTCTTATTGAAGAGCAATGATGAATCGAAGAAAAAATATTCGGCTAATTGGTTTTTACTGTGCAAACCTATTGACTAAGGTGGAGTGGGCTTTAGAGATTTACAACATTTTAATACAGCTTTGTTAGCTAAATGGGTTTGGAGATTTGGAGTAGGAAAGAGCTTACTATGGTATTCTATAATTGAATAAAAATATGGAATTTTTGCATATTTTTGGATCCGTGACAAGGTTCAAGAACCTTATGGATCATCGTGATGGAAAGCAACGTCAATCAAGCCGCTAAAGTATCTCAGTTCTCCTAATTGGTAGTGAAAAATGCTGCTAGTATATCTTTATGCTTTGACATTGGGTGGGAAATTATCCTCTTAAGGTTTCTTTTCCCGAGCTTTTCAAAATCAACTGCAAAAAGAAGGGTTCAATCTCTTCTCATATCTATGATAATGGAAATCTAGTAATTTAGATCTTTCACTTCAACAGAGATTTATCTGACAGTTAAGATGAACAATTGATTGCTCTATTAGATTTGATTTGACCTAAGCCTCTGGTACTTAACAATGCAGAAGATAGAGGAAGGGGGATTCTTTCTTCCATGGGTACCTTCTCTACTAGAACCTATGGAACGATAAGATCACACCAAGTCTTTGGTGTACTTAAGAGGAAAACAAGAAGCATTTTGGTGTACTTAAGAGGATAATTTCCCCAAGTATCCTCTTAAGTACTCAGCCAATGTCAAAGTAGTTTGGTGTACTTATGAGTGTAATCTCCCAAAATATCCTCTCTCTACTCAGCCTTACACTCTTGTGATGAATATCCACATTTCCCACATAAAACCTATGGAATGATAAGATCCACATCAAAGTATGCTTCTTCTTATGGCTCGCCTCACATGACAGAATAGTTACAACTGATAAGCTTATAGAATGGGGTTATCACCATGTGAACAAATGCTTTATATGTCACAATGCTGAGGAATTTGGTAGACATCTATTTTTTGACTCTCCCCTTTCAAAAAGGACTTGAAACTATGTCTTTCCATTATCTGATCTAAATGAAATTTGACCATCTTCGATTCTGGTACTACTGCAATCATGGGAAACTTTCAGATCTCAGGGAATTGATAAAAAGATATGGTTTCTAGTACCAGTAGTTGCATTATGGACAATCTGGAACGAAAGAAATCAAAGAATTTTTGAGGATTCATCCATGAATGACCAACTATACCAAAATGTATGAGTTCTTCTTTATGTATGGGATGCTTTGTATAAACCTTGCATTAGAGGGAATTTCAATGACATCATACTCAATTTGGTTTTGATTTTCATTTGAATTTTGTAATCTTGTAAGTTGTATTTACTTTTATGATTTTTTGCCTTCTTACATCTTGTAAAAAGCCTCTGTACATTCTCCCTCTTACTATAAACTTATTCTTTATCCAAAAATACATATTCTATTCAGTTTTGCCAAAGGTGTCTTATGCGAAAAATATGCACTTAGCTAGACAAAGAAAAAAATCCGATTCACATATACAGTATAATGATCCCCTACTAGTTTCTGGATGTGGGGGCAGAGCCCTACGGGACTCACAAAAGAAAGATGTGATAGTCGAGGTTTTTCTTTGTTTTTATCCCTGTTTGTCTAAAAGAGTTCTTTTTTCATTTCGTTTCGTACCTCGGCATGTATCTTACAATACTCGCATTTATACACAAATGTCACTGTGGTACGATGGTAAAGTCGTTGGATCGTGATATTAACGACCTGAGTTCTTTACACGTCGGCACTGGATGAGGGGATTTTTTCTTTTTCTTAACTACCTGGACTCTTAGGTAGAAGACCTCTTTAAGGTTTAAACATTAATATAACCTTCCGATTTTAGCTCAACTCAAAACAAGAACACTCATAATATACTAGATGACCGCTGCCACCATAGGGGCTAACGAAAAAATTGACATCGTCCGATGCTACACGTACATACCGTAATTCATCATCAAAATGGTAACAGCTCGAGCAGATGGGGTACATTAGTTTTTTTTATTTTTTTCTTTTTCTTTTTCTTTTTCTTTTTCAGAAGCATCATTAGGTGTTATAATGCAACAATTTCTCTCTTCTTATCTTTTTTTTTTGATACCCTAGACTAGTGGTCCCTAGACTACATCCAAACTCCTTAAATTGGAGTGGATTTTGGCAATTACAGGGTTCGAACCCCTACCTCCGTAGTGGGAGGGAGCATGATTAATTAAAAAATGCTACCCACGTTTTATATGGCCAATTCGAGTGCCCTGTTCACATGATTAATTAAATACATTTTGGAAAAAGAAAAACAAGAACCGTCATTTACGAATTCTTCTCAAAGATAAATCTAAGGTCTTAAAGGCCTAGACAAATAATGCTCCCACGTTGAACGGTGAGGAAACCCTCGCTTCCTATTGGTCGAAATAGGCTTTTTTTTTAGTTTTGTGAAACGAGCGTTTTGGTGAGGACACTTGGCAACGTACGATTGGTTTAAATTTAAAAAGAATAGGAAAAAGATTAAAAAAAGGAAACCAAATTCAATTTGGAATTCATGACATGACAATATTTTGGTGAGAACACTTGGCAACGTATGATTGGTTTAAAAATTACAAACTTAAAAGGAAAACTTAACTTACTGTGTTTGGAATTTTTTGAAAGTCCAAATTCAATTTGGAAATCGAGTAGCTACTATATTAGGACTTTTTTTTTTTTATATATATTTGGAAATTAATATATAAAGAGGAAAAAAATACACAAATTTTCTGCGAAAATAAAAGGAAAAAATTAATAAAATATGCACATATTCTCCACTTATTTAACGTATTTTCCCCACCACACCAAATAAAAAATGGATCGCCACGGGACGAGGCGAAGCCCCTCGCACACCAAATACAAAATGCATCGCCACGGGTGAGGTGAAGCCCAGCGCACACCAAATTAAAATTGCATTGCCACGGGCAGGGCGAAGCCCCGCACTCCAAGTTAAAAGAAATAAATAAATAAAACTTGCACATATTCTCCACCTATTTAATATATTTGCCCCGCCACACCAAATCTAAAATACATCGCCACGGGGATGGGCGAAGCCCCGCGCTCACCAAATCTAAAATACATCGCTACGGGGAGGGGCGAAGCCCCGCGCACACCAAATCAAAAATGCATTGCCACGGGGCGGGGCGAAGCCCCGCGCACACCAAGTTAAAAGGAAAAAATAAATAAAATATAAACATATGCCCCGCTACACCAAATCAAAAATACATCGCCATGGGGGGGGGGGCGAAGCCCCCGTGCACACCAAATTGAAAATGCATCGTCACGGGGAGAGGCGAAGCCCCGCACACACCAAATCAAAAATACATCGCTACGGGGCGGGGCGAAGCCCCGCGCACACTAAGTTAAAAGAAAAATACGCACCGGGCACTCAAATGCATTTAGTTAGGTTAAATAATTACCCAAATTATTCTTGTTAACAGTAGGATGGATAGCTATGCTTAATGTTTTCCATTGATTTATCTTGAAGGTCGAAGACATCTCAAAAATTTCATAGCTGCTAATGGGCAGCTGTCAAAAACCATCTGGCGCTCGAACTGGAATATATTGTCTGCCCCTTCTTTATGGAAAGCAGGTGGAATTCTTTCAAGGTCAGATAGATCCGGTCGAGGTAGGTACCTTCTCTTACTCCTGACCGACCCCTAGAATGGCTACATTCCAATCCCCAAATCGAAGCGCATGCAATGAGGGAAGAGAAAGACCACCGATGCAAATTTGAGAGGGCACCAAATTTTATATAAGACAAAGTAAGTTCCAGTATATGTTTTATATAAAATCGGGCGTTCCTTCCTAAATTGTAAAATGCTGCGTTCCATTAGCAATGTTGCAAATTTTGATGTGATATATTTATAAATTCCTTCAAATTTTGATGTGATTGATATCGAATGATTGTATTTACTGATGTCGTAGCTGGGTTATGGAATAAATATTCTAAATAGATTACATTTCCTTTTTAAATCATCCTATCCCATGAGGCTATGAGATGTTTGTAGAATTGCCTAGAAAAAGAATTCAAGCTAAACAATGAGACTTTAAAATATGAATAAGATTCCTAATTAAAAGAAGACGGTGAGAATCAGATCGTATTCTCTTATTTTAAAGATGGAGACTAACCAACATCGTTGCCATTCAAAGACAAACAACAGTACGATAGAAACTCCTGGATTTGGATTTTAAGCAAATGGATTCCATTTTTATTTTTTTGTTAACATTTAAAATTTGGCATGCTATATGCTGGCCTTCCAATGCCAAGTATTTTCAATAATTCATATCTGCATGGATCAGCCATAAATCCTACTTGTCCTCATTTTTAAGTATAACAAAACACACCATGCAAAAATTGTAGCCCATGGAATCACATTGGAAGAGAACAAAAAAAAATAAAAAAAATATCATCTTTAAAAACCATTCCTTAACAAGCATCATTTTTTTCTTATTGGGTCAACAGTGAAGGCATGTCAACCAATGAACCAAGTCGAGTGTTACTAAAAATGAAAGAGACCAAGGGCGAGTCAACACTGGTATATTCTTGGTAAAGTCAAAACAGAGATTTTGTGGTCAAACTTCGATTCCTTCCAACAGCATACTTCAGTGTTCAATTCCTTCAAACTCAATCTTCACTAACGAATTCAAACTTTATTCTCATCTCATCATGTATCACTCTTTCTCTTTACTGGTATTCTCGTCAGCCATTATGCTTGGCATTTCAATTTTGTACCTCCTAGAGACTAAATTGATATGCTTGTTCATTTTCAACGATTCTTATTTTGTTGAGTTTGCATATCAATACACTTCCTTTAATTGTAAGAGAAAATGGGTCGTTTGGCCAGAAAGCAGTGAAACCTGGTTCTAATGAACGGGTAAAACTTACGCTGGCTGAAATGGACGGAAACTTTTTTAATGTAAACCGGACTATGGTACCCCTGACCATATTCTCTCTTTCTCTTAAACTACCTCAAATCATCGACAGCATCTTTCCGTTTCTCCACCATCTCGCATCTTTCTTCACCAACAAAAAAATACTCCGCCGGATCGGTACTTATTGTTTCTCCACCATCCCCAACACATTAACCACCTCCACCAGAAACCATCAAGCTCTCTCTTTCATTTACAATAACCACCACCACAAACTCCAAAAACCCTAATAAATTTCATCTCTTAATCACCAGCATCGCCATTTCAATCAGAATTTTTTATCACCACCATCAACAAAATCACCAAAAAACCTAGTCAATTCTTCTCTTAAACACTACCATAAAGAAGGTGATTACACTTTATATCTATTAATTATTGGTTTTCTCTGGAAATTTTTTCAAATAATGAAATTGGTTTGATCTGGTCTTATCTATTAGAATTTCAATACTATTTTTGGTGCATGTGATCTTATCTTGGTTGAGGTTTAGTTTGGATAATACAAAAATGAACCAAAACTCATCCATGTTTACAACACAGAAATTGATATCATCAAGTGCAATATGAAATGAACCTAGACTCATCCATGCTTACAACAGAAAAATTGATTTTATCGTTTGTTATTACAGGATGAAACGGATTTCATCAAGTGTTGCCACTGGATGAAACATTTGCACACTCCGTGTAATTGCCGGATGAAACTAATATTATCATCTGTTGGCTTGGATGAGCCTGGTTTCATCCAAGCTTAAACTGGTTTCATATCGTGTTGTCGCTGAGCGAATTATGATTTAAACTGTATGAAACTGATTTCATTAATTATGATTTTAAACTGTATGAAACTAATTTCATTATGTGTTATTAGAGGATGAAACAAATTTCATTTTGTTGTTTCCACTTAGTGAAACCTTTGTAACCCTGTGTTATTGTTGGATGAAATCGGTTTCATCTTGTGTTACCACTGGATGAATCTGGTTTCGTTCAGGCTTAAAAATACCATTATGAATGAAATATTATTTTATTGTTGGAGGAAGCAGCATCGGGGCGACAAAATTGGCGAATCAAGAACAAAGCATATTGATGGTGCGAAGTGTACTCTTATGCAATTTGGGAAAGAATTTAACGGAGAAGAGAACAAAATTCGATCGGAATTAGTAACTCTGCTGTAGCAGCCTCTTAATACTTCATTAAAACATGCTTAACACCAAATACAGTTCTCTTACATCTTAAGTACTTGACCAATAGAAAAGGAAACCCTAAACTAAAATACTAATCAGTAAAGGACATCTGTCCACTGGTCACTGGGCCTTTATTAGCCAATGATTAGTCGGCAGGCCTTCTTATTTAGGCAGACGGACAAGAGATACGGGCGCCCAAAGGTAAACACACGGCTAGATTAAAAAGGCACATGACAATGCCCTCCCTATCAGCACATCCTTGTCCTCAAGGATAGAACTTAGGAAAATGGTGTGCTATGTACGCTGTATCTTCCCAGGTAGCATCCTCAGGTGTTGCATTAGTCCACCTTATAAGAAATTGAGGTACAAAAATGCCATTGCATATTATAGTTCTGGAGTCCAAGGAAGCAGCAGTGATGACAAGGATTTTGCCATCAGTATCCAGCACAGGAAGGAAAGGATAGGAGATGTGGTTGACTCCAATGTGCTTCTTCAGCTGAGAGACATGGAAAATAGGATGGATCCGTGCTTCAGCTGGTAACTTGAGTTTGTAAGAAGCTGCTCCTATCTTCTGCACAACGGCAAATGGCCCGTAATATTTGGATGCAAGTTTGATATTTCTTCTCAAGGCCACAGTAGCTTGTCTATAAGGCTGCAACTTCAGATAAACCATGTCACCCACTTCAAAAGCTCTGTCAGTTCTTGTCTGGTCAGCAAAGAACTTCATCCTCTCTTAGGACGTGTGAAGGGTATCCTTTAATAGATCAATTACAACATCTCTCTGCTTTAAGTAATCTTCAACAACAGCAACCGAGGTAGTAGCAGTAGAAGGAAAAGCCAAATGTGGAGGAAGGTACCCATAGAGTGCTTGAAATGGACTCATTTTAAGACTAGTATGAAAGTTGGTGTTGTACCACCACTCAGCAAAGGGAAGCCAAACATGCCATTTCTTGGGATGGTGACCACACATACATCTTAAGTAGCTCTCCAGACATGAGTTCATCCTCTCAGTCTGACCATCAGTTTGTGGGTGGTAGACTGTGCTTAAATTCAGCTGAGTGCCCAATGCCTTGAACAGGTCCTGCCAAAAGTGACTAGTGAATATCTTGTCTCTATAAGAGACAATTGAAGCAGGAAAACCATGAAGCTTAAAAACATGAGAGATAAACTCTCTAGCAACAGAATAAGCAGTGTAAGGATGGTGTAAGCCAATGAAATGGCTATACTTTGTCAGTCTGTCCACCACTACCAGGATAACAGACTTCCTTTCACTTATAGGCAAGCCTTCAATGAAATCCATGGAAATGTGCTGCCAAGCATGGTCTGGAATAGGTAATGGTTGAAGTAACCCAGCAAGAAAAGTGTGCCCCCCCTTGTTCCTTTGTCATACATCACAAGTGGAGACAAATAAGAGAATGTCATTCTTCATGGTAGGCCAAAAAAAGTAAGACTTGGCTCTAACATATGTTGCATGTATGCCCGAATGGCCACCCACAACTGAAGAGTGGATGAAATCCAAAATTTTGGCGTTGGTGTTAACTGAACTACCTACATAGAGTCTGCCTTTGTACCTCAAAATTCCATTCAAGTAAGTATACTTTGTAGCTGAGCTTGGAGTGATGGAAAACTGGGATATGATACTTTGATCTTTAGTGTCATTGTCATAGCTATCAATAATCTCTTGAGCCCAAGCAGGTTGAGAGAGAGAAGTAGAATTACAGCCAGCAATGGAATGAGGTCTTCTGGAGAGAGCATCAGCCACTCTGTTTTCTGAACCCTTTTTGTACTGGATTTCATAATCATATCCCAGGAGCTTCATAAGCCGTTTCTGCTGCAGGGCAGTGGAGATTTTCTGTTCTAAAAAGTAATTAGTACTTTGCTGATCTGTCTTTATAATGAAATGAGTGCCCTGTAAATACTGCTTCCATTTATGGACTGCTTGAACAATAGCTAACAATTCCTTCTCATAAGTGGACAGTGATGCAGCTCTAGGCCCAAGTGGGTTGCTGTAGAAAGCAATGGCTCTGTTGTCTTGCATGAGTACAGCTCCAAGACCCACATCACAAGCATCAGTCTCAAGACCAAATGGTTTGGTGAAGTCAGGTTAGGCCATCACAGGGGTAGTTATCATTGCTGTTTTGAGCTTATGGAAAGCCTTAGCAGCAGCAGGAGACCAAGAGAAGGCATCCTTCTTTAATAATTCTGTCAATGGTTTACTAATAAGACCATAATCTCTTAAAAATTTCCTATAGTAACCAGTGAGGCCCAAGAATCCTCTAAGGCCCTTAATAGTTGTAGGAATATGCCACTCAACCATTGCATAAATCTTCTCAGGGTAAGCCTTAACCCCATTGTGTGTTATAATGTGTCCTAAGTACTCCAGTCCAGACTGGTTAAAACAGCATTTAGAGAAATTGGAAAAAAGCTTATGTGTTCTGAGAAGCTCAAGAGTTGTATGTAAGTGAAGTATGTGAGTTTCTAAAGAGTGACTGTAAATTAGGATGTCATCAAAAAATACCAACACAAACTTTCTAAGATGTTCTTGAAAGACATTGTTCATTAGAGCTTGAAAAGTTGCAGGGGCATTGGTGAGGCGAAAAGGCATTACCTTGAATTCAAAGTGGCCATGATGTGTTCTGAAAGCAGTCTTTTGTATATCAGGGGGAAAGATTCTGATCTGATGATATCCTGACTTCAAATCAATCTTAGAGAAGAATTTTAATCCATGTAATTCATCCAATAACTCTTCTATGACTGGTATTGGAAATTTATCCTTTATTGTGATGTTGTTTAACCTCCTGTAATCCACACAGAATCTCCAGGAGTTGTCAGTTTTTTTACTAGCAGGATTGGAGATGCAAATGGACTGTTGCTTGGTTGGATGATGCCAGATTGGAGCATGTCTTGCACTAAATTTTCAACAACTGTTTCTTGGATGAAGGGGGACTTATATGATTTAAGGTTGACAGGGGCTGTATTGGGAATGAGAGGGATTTTGTGATCCAAGTCCCTTTTAGGTGGAAGAGTTTTTGGTTCAGAGAACACATCAGGGAATTGGTTCAGGACAATGGTGATTTGTGGATGTGGTGGGGTGCGCTGAATAGTGTTGGTTGAGATGAAAAAAAGTTGACCAACTACTCCATCAGAATGCTTCTTAAAGAATCTTTTAACTATTCCTCCACTCATCATGCTTAAAGAGGATTTTTGGTGTACACCAGTCAAGGTGATCTTCTTGCCCTTATGCCTGAAGGTGATACACAACTTAGATAAATTGAACAGGACATCCCCCAGGTTTCTTAACCAGTCAGCACCAAGTACTATATCACACCCCCTAGTGGAAGAAGTCTGAGATTCCCAATGAACTTATGACCCTGCATTTTTCATTCAAGTTGAGAGCACACTCCTGAACTTACAGTTTTATCACCATTTGCTATAGTGACCAACAAACTGCCAGTTTGTTCAATTGAGCATTTTAAGGTTTTTGCCAGAGCACAGTCAATAAAACTGTGGGTACTGCTTGTGTCTATAAGAATTGAAATTGCCTTTTTCTTGATGAAGCAAGAAATTCTAATAGTTTCACCAGAGATATTACCTGTCAGAGAATGTAGCGAAATCTCCATATCACTCTCAATAGGAGAGTCTGGCTCCGTGTCCTGTTCAGGCTCCATACCCTCTTAAGAGATTTATTCAGCCTCCTTCCCAATAAGTACATAGAGGTACTTGTTTTTACAAATGTGTCCCCTCCTGTAGTAGTCATCACAGTTAAAACATAATCCATTTGCTTTTCTAGCTTGAAATTGCTCAGGAGTGAGTTTTTTGAGTGGCAGGATGGGGCTAGACTTGGGCTGTGAAAGTGGTGGAGGTGGTGGAGATGGCACAGTGATAGGTTTTTGAGGGATGGTGTTGGGCTGAAATGGTCTTGTAGTAGAAAAAGAATTAGTTAAAGGCCTCTGAGTAGGTTTAGTGGTTTTTTGTTGTATTAAAAGAGTCCTTTCTTGCATTCTGGCAAGTGAAAAAGCCTGAAGTAATGTTGTTGGGTTAAACATGAGTACTGACCCTTTGAGTTCTTCTTTCAACCCTCCAATAAAACTAGATATGAAATAGGATTCAGGGAAATCCTTGTGAAGACTCAACAATAAGGCTTTCAAATACTCAAATTCTTCAAAGTACTCTTCCACGGTAGTTAGTTGAGCCAATTTTTTAAATAAGCCAACTATATTATCATGAGAAGGATTCTCAAATCTGAGACAAACATTTTCACAGAAGTATTGCCAAGAAATATGGGTCTGATTAAGACAAAAATTATCATATCATTTAGTTGCTTTGCCATCCAGATGTATAGCCGCCATCCTTGTCTTGTGGATATCATGGATATTGTTCATCTGAAAATAGTATTCGCATTTTTGTAACCATCTTTTTGGGTTATCGCCATCAAATCGAGGAAAGTCAAGCTTTGGCATCCGATGGTGCTGCTGAATGCTATCTCGACCACCAAACTGGCCGGTAAAAGGATATCCACCAGCTTGATTTGAGAATCCACCATTAGAGCTCTGAGCTCCATTTGTTTCCTTATGTAGATCTCGATTAGAAAAAAAAAATTCTAACTGAGATTGCATACTGTTCTGGATTTCCACCTTTAGTAACTGCAAATCTTCTTTAGTAGACGTGGTACTGAGTTGCAGGGCTAGATTGTTGACTTTCTGATGCAATGAATCGAGCTTAGTTTGCTGTCGATTGTTAGTATCTTGTAGCTCTTTGTAGGTGGGAACAACTGTGATGAATGGTAGGAAAGAACGGCTCTGATGCCAATTGTACTGTTTATGCAATTTGGGAAAGAATTTAACGGAGAAGATAACGGAATTCGATCAGAATTAGTAACTCTGCCGTAGCATCCTCTTAATACTTCATTAAAACATGCTTAAAACAAAATACAGTTATCTTATAGCTTAAGTACTTGACCAATAGAAAAGGAAACCCTAAACTAAAAGACTAATCAGTAAAGGACATCTTTCCACTGGTCACTGGGCCTTTATTAGCCAATGATTAGTCGGCAGGCCTTCTTATTTAGGCAGATGAACAAGAGATACGGGCGCCCAAAGGTAAACACACGGCTAGATTAGAAAGGCACATGACACGAAGGTTGTTGGTGAATCAAGTATGAAAAATAGGCATGGGTGAACGTTGTTAGTGAATCAAGAACGCAATATTGGCATGATGTGAACAACTACAAGAACTAAGATTATTGACTCCTCAAGTTGCACTAGGTTGCCACAAATACTAAAGCTATAGATGTAGTTTGTTTAATTTATTTATTTTTGTAAAACTTTATGTTTGCAGTCCGAGTTTATATAAAGACTTGCTTAAATCAACATATTGTGTTACTTGTACCATCTTGTCAGAAATGTACAGGATGAATCCAGATACATCTTTACAAAATTTTATTTGGTTAGTAATGCATAAGATGAAACCAGATAAGTCATGAAGAAAATATGTTCTCTTGTTAGAATCCGCAGGATCATTATTTAATCTGTGATTGTACCTGAACTCATTAAAAAAACTTTAATAGTTTAATCAGTGATGTACGTGAAACAGATCAACTTGTGTTTACTAATATTACTTGAAATGCATATTTCAAAGATAAAAATCGAAAGCATACCTTGGAAACCTATAATCATCCTCTCTTTGCTCAATTCACTATGTTTTAGTACTCCAACACCCTTTCACTTTTCTTTCGGTCTTTCTATCAAACAGGTTGTGGGCGTTTTAATGTTGATGAAGAGGTGACTTTGTTGTGGTATTTTTTATATATTTATAGCGCTCCTTCCCTACAAACTCGAATTGGTACGTAGAGAACCCAACTCTTCCAAGCATTCATGCACACTGTAACGTTTAAATTTTCAGCCATTCATTCCCAAAAATAGATAGGAAAAGCTAGTGTTCTTCAACTATATTTCTCGGGTTTAAAGCTTTCCTAAAACAAAACTGTAAAACCAAACCAAACCAATATATATATAAACCCATATAATTACCAGATTTCAGGCACATATCTAACAAGGTAGCGTCACCGTAATCATTAATTCTGCTAATTTGTTGACCAAAAGCTACCCAAACTCTCTTACAAATTCGTATCCAACCACAATCCATCAATCCTTCCACTCTCCAAACAAAATATGGAAAACACTTGAACCCTTTCCATTGCCTACCAACATCAACGGGAATGACAACCCATTTATCTTACCAATTGATTATTTTCGTAGATCTAGGGATTTATTTTAGGTTGGCTATAACAAGTGATTATAGTCCAGGAATGGTATAAAGGTAGTAATGAAGAAGACCACGCTTAAAGTGACGAAATTATGCTTACTGTCTATAATAAGTGATTATATTTGAAGTCAAAACGCTCTGCCCTCTCTCCTCTTCCTTTAGTCATAACGGCTAGTTTTCTTCAACCTCTTCTCTTCCATAATCTTCTGTAATGGCCTTAGCTATGGAGTAATGAACCTACTTGTGTCTTTTCTAAAGCTAGAAGGGACAGTTACTGGGGGGAATTGGATAGACACTGAGTTTAGACAGACCTAATTTGTTTTTTTTTGTTTTTTTTCTTTGGTGTTTTTATTTTGCTTTCTTTCCTTTCAGTTTTTATCTTCAATGAGATCTCTTTGTTGTTTTCTTAGATTCTTAGATTGGGCTGATTGCATAAAAGACTTTTCATTGGCGGGTTTTCTTTGGATATCTAAAATATCCAATCTAATGGCAGGTTCTTGATTGAACTATAGTTTTGTTTTTAGATCAATTTTAGGAATGGGTTCGGATAACCTTCATTCTTACTCTGCTCACAAAATACCTCTAAGGGATTTTTGTAAATTTATTTTGTTTCCTCTTGTTCTTGTGAACAATTTTTTTTTTGTTTCCTATGATACCTAGTCTCCCTCATCAGTACATAGGAATAGTCCATCCCTGGTGACATCTCTTTGTAGTATACTATAGCATCTAGAGACTTCCCTTTCTCCAGTTTTTTTTGAATCCTCTTCTTAGCGCAAGAGCAGATCTTGTCTTTCTCTTCTTTGTGAAGATTGCAGTAGGCTATCCTCCGAGCCTGGTAAGGATGAAGAAAAGCTTCAACACCACATTTAGTACATAGAAAATAGTGAATTCGATGTAGATGATTATCTCCACACCTCATCACTCTGGTAGTGGAAATTCGGGCATCTCTGGGAACGATAGTATGATCACAAGTCATTAAAATGACCTTCTTATCTCTTATCTTCTTCCATATCTTTGATCTTTTCTTAGTTCCTGCAACTCTATCTATCCTTTTAATGTGATAACTAATCACTTTCTAGACTCTTCTTCTCTAGCACTTATTATTGATTAGATGAACCTAACCATTTTGGTTTAATTTCCTCCTTCTCTCCGAGTGTATTAATTGTCACCCTTTTATTTCATCTTCTTAGGTTTGTGTCTTAAATTTCCTTGGCTTTGTAATTTCCCTGAATTTTGATGCTCAATTTCCTAGATAATTTGAAATACCAAAGTAGTCTAACTCCTAGGGTATTGTTTTATCTGATATGTTCTTTTCTTTTTTGTCTTGAAAGATCACCTTAATTATAGGAAATTCTTTTTTTCTTGTATGTCTGAAATTAGATGAATTTCCTTGAAAATTTGTAGGCTTAAAAAAAAAAAAAAAAAACTCTGTTTAGTCTCTCTGAATTTCCTTTAACCCCTCCTGCTTAGTTTTTGAAACCATTAATTTCATGGATTTTAGTTCACCTCTCTTAGGATCTTCTGACTGTAATCTTAGAGACTTAATTTTACCCTAGTATGCCTAAGTTCTTTATATTTGAGAACCCATGCTTCTAAATCAGTCAACTTTAGACTTTAACTGATTGGGCCTTCTCCTCCTTTAGCCATTAAATTAGATACAAGTTACTTTTAATTAAAAATGCATAAAATCAGTGAGCATACAAATTAAACAAAAGGAACAACTTAAAATCTGCATTTTACAAGGATCACTAGGAAGCTTAACAGTAAAAGATAGTTTTTACATAGACTAGAACACACTAGGTGAATATAAGAAGCCTAAAAAAAAAGATAAACCCAAAGATAAAATACTTAGTAATTTAACAAACCAACTACTAGCTTCCTCCTTGACCCTCTGTTTCTTTGCTTGTAAAGCATAGAGGTTTCTTTAATTGATCTGATAGGCTATTTCTCCCCTAACATCTGCTTTTTCGGCCTCTTCATAATTACCTTTGTGTTTCTTCCAATTATACCTAGCCTCCATCTTACGAACATACCCAAAAGTAAAACCGGGAGGCATCTCACTGTGCAATATGGAGGTATCAATGGGAAGCCCTCGTTGAAGATTATACATTATTTCTTCTCTGGTCTTAGTATCAATCTGCTCTTTTTCTTCCGGCTTTAGGTTGCAGAATACAAGATGCGCAGCTTGCTGAGCATATAGAAACTGATCAGTCCCGCAGAGATAGTAAAAGTAAAATTTTACCCTATGAAGATGATTCTCCCTACATCGCATAACCCTGCAGAGAGAAACAACTGCGTTTTATGGCACTTTGGAGTGATCACAGGCCATAGTTTTGTTTAGTTTTATCAAACTAGCTTAAAATCTCTAATAGCTTCTATCCTATTGACTGTTTGTTTCTTTTATACTGATTCTAGAATATTTATCTACTAAATCTTTAGAATCTCTATGCGGACCTTTGCTCTTCCCTAGATATTTCTTGGAAAATCTTTTGTTCTTCTCCTTAAGATTTTGCCAGACCTATTTTCTTGTGATGCGTTTGAATAATACCTAGCAACTTGTTATGTCCTGTCATGCTCCCTATTAATCTTAGTCTAGTTCGAAACGTAACTAGGCTTGTTCACTTCCTCTTTAGCTTAGATGTTGTTTTAACAGAGAGATTCTAAGAGATAATGTTTCATTATTAACCTAGAAAGTGTAAACGTTAGAATTGAAGTTTAGGCCTCAGTAGCTCTCTAGCTTGAAGTGATTGAGTTACACCTTATGGTTTCATTTTTTAACCCATGCTTTGCAAACCTATAGCCTAGTAATTTAAATTAACTAGCAAATTAGGCAACTGTTTCATTGGTTTCGACAAAGAAACATAAATAATCTTCTTTAACGGTTTGATAATTAACTCACTTTTTAATGACATAGTTTACAAAATAATAGAAAAACCTCAATCCGCTTCTTAAAAAACTAAGGATGAGTAGGATTGGGACATATATACCCTATTCAAAGGCTCTTTCCCTTATCTTTTGAGGGATCCTTAATCAGCAAAGGATGCCCATTTAATCATAGCTTTGACCTACCCCAAATGTTTGAGCTCTAGATAACTTTTAAGATGTATTTGTTCTTTTTGCGCTTTCAAATTTGTTATTTGAGAATATATTATCTTTCTCAAATACCTTTCTAATCCTTCTTTCCTCCTATAAAGTTTGGATAACTTTATCCGTACTCTCTTGTTTTGAATTCGCAGACACAAGCTAGGATTTATCTATAAATCGTACCTATGGTATTGTTTCCTTAGGAAATGTTTGGCTAATTTTCGAGTCAATGACTATTTTCTTGACTCTAGTTTCAACCTCGTACCTCTCTTTCCCTTTTTTTTTGATTTGGTTGTCAGTATTTCATTGGATATGAATTATGATAACATATTTCTCGTTTCTTTCTTCTTCACGGGTTTTCTTAGCCTCATGTCTAACTCATTTTAACCCAAATCATCTGCCTTACCCTCTTCTTGCCTTTGCTTTAGCTCTTCTATCTCATTTTTCTATTTTCTTGCTGCCCTTGCAATGGGGGATCATATGCACCTTTACAAGCATCTCAGTGGCTTATCTTTAGCTCAGCGTTTTGCAAACCATAGTAATTCTGGTATACTTCCTACACCACCATCATTCATTAGAGACTATGGCATTAAGCCCTTCAGCATTCTTGCTAGAGTCTTCTCAACCTCAATTCTCAAACCTTGGGAAGTAAGAGGTGATCTAAACAGTTTTTGGGGATCTCACTTAGGCTTTCAGATAAGATAAGTAGATCCTAACCTCTTCATTATTACCTTTAGAACTGCGGATGATTTCAACTGGATCTCATCTAATGGACCATGGTATCCTTTTGGAAATTTACTGTCAGCTACAACAGCGTACCAAGGAATGCGTATCTCAACCGATGAAGTCAAGGAAATCCCGATTTGGGAAACCCTGTCAAATACCAAATACGAACATAGAAGAAATCATGAAATAATAGGATTAATAGCCAGTAAGATTGGTACAGTCTCAAGAGTGTTAAAAGGTAGTAAAACAACAGATTTCCAGCCAAGAGTTTTAGTGTGGATCAACATAGAAAAACCTCTCATCAATTATCTCTTAGTCAAAGTAGGAAATTTCCCTGTTACCTCTATCTTTTTAACCTACCTTAACTTACCTTCTAAGTTTTGCACTCATTGTTTGCGCCTAGGACATAAGGTAGCAAACTGTGTTGTTCTTAAGGGTAGACCTTTAGAAGATATTTACGATATCTCTGTCGACTCTCCCTATCCCAGCGATGATATGAACTGGCTAAATGATGAGTTGATTCAAATATGGAACCCAAAAGATAATTTCGATTGTCATGGAGAAACCGTACCTATTGAGAATTATCTATCCCAACCAGTTGTACGTGAAACATTTAAATACATATTTAGAAGCTATGTCGATGAGGAGCCAGCTCTTCGTGATCCCCAGCAATCATATGATGTGTTAGGACCCTTTGTTATTGAGGAGGATATGCCACAAATATCCTCTACTGTGTTAGGAAAGCGGACTTTTCGCTTTAACTTGCCAGAGAACTATATACCTCTACCTGAATAGGAGGATGAGTCATTCCGTTCTGCTAACTCGGAAACCTTCCGTGTCATCGCTGAGTTAAGATCGTCTGAATCGGTTCTTCAAAATGGGTCTGGATTCTAACAGGATATTTCTAATCCGGCTCAGCAATCTAGAGTTAACTCCTCTTCTCCTGTGAGAAGAAGACTTTCTTTTTCTAATTTTGAAAATGCTAGGGATTCCTTTGAATCCCCAATTTCTCAATTACTTGCATCGCTTAAAACCTCTGATATTGGCTCATCAACCAATCGTGAGGAATATTTCTTCATTGCATCAAACTTTATAACTCCATTAACTCAGCCTAAATCTCCTTTCAAGCTTACAATTTCCGATTTTTTATCGTCCTCCTCTTCTGAAAATCTCGACTCTGCTCCCGCAATTGGTGAGGAAGTTTTGCCTTTTGATCAATATGGGTCCAACATTCTAGAGAATAAAGCTGAAGCTAGTGCCTATCAACCAATTCCCTTCCCTGACCTAACACCTTCAAAGAAACAGGAGGAGACACAGGAAACACAGGGGGAGGGAAAGCAGGTCAGGCAACAGCAACATACCCACAAGAGGCAGAAGCTCTAGGAGTACTACAAGCGACTATTTGGGCGAAAGAGAAGAATCTAGAGAACTTCAGCATAGAAGTGGATTGTGAAAGCTTGTTTAATCATCTTCATGGCAAAGCATCGAATATTACTTGGCGATCAAAAACTTTTCTAGAGGAAGCCAATAGACTGGCTAACTTATGTAACAATTTTTTGGGTTTTAATTTTGTCCCTAGATTAGGAAACAAGGTAGCAGACATCTTAGCAAAAACTTCTAGAACCTTGAGAACAACTGTTGAATGGGGGAATTTCCCCCCTTTTAATATCCAACAACAACTCTCAGTAGATAGATCTAATATCCGAACATCCGAATATGGATGGATATTAGATAACTCTACTCCTTCTGTTTCCCTGACTCTTTCTGAGTCTTAATTTTCTACAATGAAATATCTTACTTACAAAAAAAACAGTTGGTTACATGAAGGGTGTTTTAGTCAGTTGCAGCAAATTAGATTGGTAGTAAAAAAAGATTCTGGATTAAACACCCAAATTTGGATATTTAAATAGTATTTTTGGGATTCCCCGGTATTAGAACAGTATATTATTTTTGATGTCTTTTACACCCAGAAAATTATGTTTTAGGGCTATTTGACCAATTTTGTGTAATTGTAACCGCATTTTTTTTGTTTTTGTTTTGTATAAATAAAGAATTTGGTGTTGACGAGTTCCAAACTTTGATATTTAACAATAATCGGAAATTAGAGTTGCATAAGAACCGACCCGTTAGACCAAACCCGACATAACCACAGTTTATTTAACAATAACCGACCATCTTTTTACACATTTCCAGAATTACATCCCACGTTGATAGTGGTTTGGTCCCTGGTTATTATGGCCATTAATAGGTAAAATTCTCATTGAAATTGTGGGAAAAAGATTTGGCAGGATTTTCTTTATTTAACAATCCTGCCACCGGTTCTAAACAGTACACACCTAAAAAAAAAAAAAAAAAAAGGAAAAGAGCATTCACTCATTCAAATGTGGAGTTTTTGTTTTTTGTTTTGTTTTTGAAAACAAAAAATTTCATTCAAACTTAACCCGAAGTGTTTGTGTTACATACATTTTCAGCAGTGAAATTTAGAGCTACAACAACAAATTCCCTTGTAATTACATTAGACTGTTCGAGCACAAGAGATTGTCTAATAACAGTTGGAACATGAATCCATGTTTGTTGAGATATGCTAGATGATCTAGCCTCTTTTGCAATCAAATCAGCAGAGGTATTACCCGTCCTATAATTGAACTGATAACCCAAAAAACTTGTAACATCAGCCATCAACCTTTTTACTTCGTCTAATAGTCTTTGCACCTGCCAAGAAACTGTAGAGGTATTCCCATTCAAGTAGTCCATCACGTTTTTGCAATCCCATTCTAAAGAGAAGTTTGTTAAGGCCTTCTCTCGCGCCCATTTAGCAACTTCAAAAACAGCTATTGATTCTGCCTCTTCAGGCGATTCAGCCCGAATGTTTCCTCCTCTTGCTCCTTGAAACCCTGTAGAATTTAGGATAACCACCCCATACCCAGCCTTTGTATCACTAGATATCCAAGCCCCATCCAAATTTATCTTAGTAATTGCTCCTAAGGGTCTCACCCATTGTCTATTAGGTAAATGAAACAAAACTCTTGGAATAATCACAAATTCTCTCTCACTAACGAAGGTCCTACTAGGAATCCAGAACTGGAAATGCCGCTGAATTTGAATTGACAAACTTATACTAGAACTAGTTTTATTGGAAAACACTCTATCACATCTCTCTTTCCATATGAACCAAGCTTTTTTCGCTGCTATTTCTAAAGACAAACTACCGTCATCCTTAGACCATTCCTTATAATGATCTAAAAAGGAATCACTATTGTACACATTTGCGGCCCTGGTGGAAGCGCCCAAACAGATTTAGAATAAGAACATTCAACAAATAAATGAGTCAGAGACTCCACGACAGTTCCACAAAACGGACAAGAGGAATCATATCCCCTACCCCTCAGTCTCGACGAATTTTTTTTCCTAGTTGGCAAGGTATTGTTTAAGCATTTCCGAAGGAAAAGATTAATCCTTTGAGAAATTTCAACATTCCAAATTTTCTTACAAAACTTTTTCATACAAACATTGTTAGCAACAACATTCCTAGGTTCTAACAGTTTTGCATACATACTTTTAACAGAGAAATTCCCATTCTTTTCAAGTTTCCATCTTAGTTTGTCCTTATATAAAAAACCCTGTTGAGAACAAATGAGCCTAATATTAAGAATTTTTCTAGCCACAACTAGTGGGAAAGTGTTATTAATCAAACTAACATTTCAGGTTAAAGAAAAATCATCAATCAAATCAGAGACCAAAATGAGCTCAGAATCAAAATTCGGACAAAGATCGGCAATAATTACCTCAAGACCAGGAATCCACCAGTCCTTTCTAATATCAATAGAACATCCATCTCCAACCTCCCAAATAGAGTTTTTTCTGACGAGAGTAAGACCTTTCCTAACACAAGTCCAAATCCAAGAACCAGTTTTGGTTGGCTTTGCATTGAAAGCAGAACATTTAGGGAAATACTTGAATTTAAGATCTTTTGCCCACTTAGCTTTGGTTCATCTAACAATCTCCAAGCCACCTTAGCGAGCATCACAATATTGGCCTTGTCACTGTCTCTAAATCCTAACCATCCTTGTGCAATTGGTTTACAAAGAAAGGCATAAAATTTAATATAGACACCTTTAGAGTTAGAATCCTTACCCCACCAAAAGTACCTTTGCATATCATCCATTTTCTTAGTTATTTTCTTAGGGATTAGAAAACACCCCATTTGAAAAGTAGGTATACTAGATAAGACATGTTTGTTCAAAACCATCCTACTAATTTGAGTAAGGACTTTACTCCTCCACCCTTGAATTATGTTCTCCATTTTTTCCACTGAGGCATCAAAAGTTTTCAATTTAGACCTATCAACAAAGAGAGGAGCCCCCAAATAAGAATCTTTTAAATTAATTTTCTTAATTTTGAGCAATCTTGTCATCATTCTTTGGTGTCTCGGGTGTACCTTTTTACTAAAAAACATGCCATATTTTTTGAAATTTATTAGTTGGACCGAGGCCTTACGGAACTAATTAATAATACTTAAAAGGTTTCGACATTCACCTAAGTCAGCTTTAGCGAAAAGCAAGCAATCATCGGCGAAAATAAGATGAGAAATTGGTTCACTATTCCTGGTCATTTCAATACCGTGTATATGCTTATAGGCTTTATTTTCTAAAAGAAATCTCGAGAATACCTCCATACAAAGTATACAGAGATAAGGAGATAATGGATCTCCTTGCCTCAAACCCCTTGTAGGTTTAAGAAACTGACCAAGCTTTCCATTCAACAACACATCTATAGAAGTAGTGGAAAATATTGGAAAATTAAATCACACCAATCACGACTAAACCCAAATTGCAATAAAGTTTTGTCTAAAAATTCTCAACTGACCCTGTCAAAAGTCTTTGACATGTCAATTTTAAAACCCAACCACCCAACTTTTCCTTTCTTTTTCTTCATAGATAGCACTATCTCATGAGCAACAATAATATTGTCTGAGATTTTCCTAGAAGATAAAAAAGCTGACTGATATGGTGAAATCACCTTATCCAATAAGATTTTCATTCTATTTGCGAGTAATTTGGCAATGATCTTGTAAGAAGTATTAAAATGTTTTTATTGAGAACTAAAATGTGTTTTGTTTCCAGTGGCTTTAGAGTTAGGTTAAATCAATGGTTAGATTTTTCCTAAATAGTTTTCTAAGTATTTCGCTGCGACAATAATGGTATCATGAACATAAATCAAATAAGGCAAAATAATTAATTTAATGAGCTTGGGCTTAGTAGCCGGGCCTCGGCTAAGATATTGACGTAGCACTTCGGGTTTTTGGGCATGGGATCCGGGAATGATCCGGGTCCGAAAATCGGGGTGTTACAGTTTGGTATCATAGCCGAAGACAGGTTACCATCTGAGGGTGGGGAGGTACTCTGGATGAGGTCTGTCCAGATGTTTCTCATGAGGGGCAGGGAATGTCGGAGATCTAGGCTTGTACATATTCTAGAGCCGAGGACGGCTCCAATTTAAGGTGGTGGTATTGTAATACCCCGATATTCGGCAGTGGTTCGCCGAATGGAATATAAGTAATGGTTTGTCCTTTCCTAACACAGAGGCCTTTTCAGCACAATTGGCTCCAGATTTGGCAGAAAACTCTGCAGTTAAGCATGCTCGGGCGGGAGCAATCCAGGGATGGGTGACCTCCCGGGAAGTTACTGCCGGATAACCGCAGTGATGCCCGTTAAAAAACCCACACTGCCGGATAACAGCAGTGGCTAAGTGGGGACAGTATCGGTGGAGGGACGTGTCATTACAAATGGTATCAAAGCCGACGAAGGGTCACTTGCCGAGGGTGGGAAGGTATGCTAGATGGGGTTGGTCCAGGTGTTTCTCATGAGGGGCAGGGAACGTCGAAGATCCGTGCATGTATATATATTCTGGAGCCGAGGATGGCTCCAATTTAAGGTGGTGGTATTGTAATACCCCTATATTCGGCAGTGGTTGGTATAAGAGCCGACGAAGGGTCACCTACCGAGGGTGGGAAAGTATGTTAGACGGGGTTGGTCCAGGTGTTTCTCATGAGGGGCAGGGAACGTCGAAGATTCAGGCATGTATATATATTCCAGGGCAGAGGATGACTCCAATTTAAGGTGGTGGTATTGTAATACCCCTATATTCGGCAGTGGTTGGTCGCATGGAATATAAGTAATGGTTTGTCCTCACCTAACACCGAGGCATTTTCAGCACAGTTGGCTCCAGAATTGGCAGAAAACTCTGCAGTTAAGCGTGCCCGGACGGGAGAAATCCAGGGATGGGTGACCTCCCAGGAAGTTGCTTCTGGATAACCGCAGCGATTCCCTTTGAAAACCCCACACTGCCGGATAACCACAGTGTCTAAGTAGGGACAATATCGGTGGAGGTACGGGTCATTACACCTGAACTCACTAGGATCTTTTGGGGTTTTCGTTTTTGGAATCAAAAAAATATGAGTTCTGTTTAGGTCAGGTAATAACATCTTTTGAGTGAATTTTTTTTGGGCAGTGGAGATAACTTGAGACCCAATAGTATCCCAGTTAGAGATGACAAACAAGCTCAAAACCCGCGGGTTAGCCCGAACGGCCCGTAAAAACCCGTACCCGGCTTGGCTTGTTGTCTAAACAAGTCGGGTTAGGGTTAGAAAAATCTTGGCTTGTTGAAAAACGGGTTAGCCTGGCCCGTGAACCCGCAATTTCATTCCCCATATTACGCCGAGTGTCCACACCCCTTTGTATAACGTGTGTTACGTGTCCCCCCTCATATAAAAAGTAAAATCCTAGCGTAGCCTACTAGCCTTTTCTTCTTCTTTTTTTCTTTCTTCTTCTTCGTCCTTCCCTGACGGACAAAACAATAGCTCAATGTGATTTTTTTTTTCTCAAAAAGAAATTGGTGGTGCTGCTTAAGAAATCAGGGATGGAGGTCGTGATACGAAGAACAAAAGAAGAAATTGGTAATAAGGTAGAAGATGCTGCTATCAAGGGTTTGAGATTCACAGCAAGGAGAAGAATAAAATTACAGTTCGATCATTGAGGGATGAATTTGTTGTTGTTTGTGATGGGTATCTAGTGTTGAACAAATTGGAGATGGGTTTCAGCTGTTATTGAAAAATCTTGAAGAAGTGGATCTGTGGTGTTATGAAATTATTGTTAATGGATTAAGGTGAGATGAGATTGTGAAATTTGAGTTTACAACGAAATCATGGAAGGAGGAGGAGGAGTTGGTATATGATGAGACATGGGTTGTGTTCAGTTTAGCAAACAAGAACTGAGAAGAAACAACAAGTGCATGTGCAATAGATTAAAGAGGGGTTTGGAAGGTGAGAAGGGAGTGATGAGTCTGTTAATAGATTGAACTGTGAACAAGATGTATGTTTAGGATGTAGAATGATTGCAGGGAAGATCTCTAAAAAAACAGCCGGAAACTAGCCAGAAACAGACTGAATTCTTCCGAATTCAGTTCAGGTGAGTCGCTCAACGACTCAGCCGACTAAGACCAACTGACTCTCTTCTACTTGACCCCTTGACTGATATTGACCTGAGTTGACTACCCAGAAACCAGCTAACACATGATCCCGCAAGCTTTACTCGTTAAGGGAGCAGGTTGAAGAAATGATGACCCGTGAAGAATAACAACCTGCAATCTTGGGTCCGTGTTAACCCGTAACCCGTGTAATCCTTACAAGCCAGCCCCGGCCCGCCCGTTTTCCAGCTCTAATCCTAGTTATGTTTATAAAAGATTGCCGGAAAGCCATCCGTCCCCGGGGATCTATTGGGTTTCATTTTCTTAACAATGGCAAAGATTTCATCATTATCCGGCATTCTAAGCAAAGATTGATTATCAACATGAGTTATAACCGGCTCAATATGCACAATAGGATCAGAATGTAAAGCATCAGTAGGAGCCTCAAACAATTTGGCAAAATAATTTTCCAACACAACAACAATTTCATTTTTATCCTTAACAACATGCCCATGAGAATCAGTAATACAATCAGTATTATTTCTTTTCCTTCTGTTAAGAGTTATTCTATGGAAATACTTAGTGTTTTTTTCCCCTAAAGCAATCATATATGTTATCTCTAGGTTGTTGTTTGGCTATTTCCTCTTGTGTATCATACAAAATCTCTAGTTCATGCAATTTAGAGTTTTTCAAAGCAGCATTATGAGAAGAAACTATTCTTTTGTCAATATTTTCTACCTCTTTCAAAAGCATTTTTATTTTTTTTGTTGGATTACCAAAGACAACATGTTTCCAATTAGACAAGCTTTCTCCTAAAGCATATAGATTTGCAGCCAAAGATTTGGCTGGCTCACTCATAGAGTGATCCCAAGAAGCATTAACCAACTCAATACAGGATGCGTTCTTTAACCATGTATCATAGAATTTAAATGGGTATGAAGTATTAGAAACGCCATTATCAAGAAGAAAACAAATAGAATTATGATCAGATCCTAAAGCTACTTGATTTATAAGAGACGCTTTGGGAAATTGAAGAATCCATTCCGAATTATGAAAGGCCTTATCTAATCTGTCTTGGATATTCTGACCTCCCTCCCTATGATTCTTCCAAGTAAAAATATTGCCTTTAAAACCTAAATCCTCTAAACCAGACCTTTGTATGATTCTAGCATAAGCACTAACTTCTCTATTGTTGAAGGAAAACCACCTTGCTTTTTCGATTGATCAAAAACCACATTAAAATCCCCTAAGACAACCCAAGGCATACCATTTCTATTGACCCTAGATGCAATTTTTTGTAAAAAATTCCACGCCTCAGGTTTTTCCGCTGGATACGGACTTCCATAAAAACAAGTTAATAACCATTCTTTCATAGCAAAATTAGATTTGATAATCACATTTATCATATTAATATTTAAATGCACAATTTCGAATTGGAACCCATCTAACCAAGCAGTTACAAGACCAACCTTTGTACCAGCTACTCCAACAGGATAAACCAAATAACAGTTAGGGAAACTAACTAAAAGTTTTCTCATCAAAGATTGTTGTGACTTAGTTTCTGAGATAAATAGAACATCAGGCTTATCAAAGTTTATCAAATGATTTAGATGATTCCTAGTTTTTTTAGACCCACAACCTTGGGCATTCCATGACATTATTTTCATAATGCAGAGAAAACAGAATAACGAAACCAATTGAAAAATCCGTTCAGCAAACACTAAAGCAAAACACTCAAAACAATCGGCAAATGTCTAATACGACAAACAAGAAGCATAGAAGCAGTTAAAGTTCTTAATAAGAAAGAGAAAACTAACCTGTATTGGAGTCCTGGGAAAAGAAGACTTTCCCTTCACAGTATTAGTAGAACC